>CM065594.1:64049328-64215943 GCA_033119425.1 Bufotes viridis | reverse complement strand
TCCCCATTAAACTTCTAGGTCTCCAAATTTAGCACATGGCCTGAGCTTGCCCTTTACGCCTTGGAGGTGCTGACCTGCCCTGCAGCCAGTGTATTGTCTGAACGTGTATTTAGCATGGCAGGGGGCATTATCACAGACAAGTGCAGCCACCTGTCCAATTGTAATCTAGACAAGCTCATGTTCATTAAAATGAACCAGGCATGGATCCCACAGGACTTGTCTTTACCTTGTGCAGAAGAGACAGTTATACCGACCTCAACCATCCATTCTTGTCCATGCATTCTTGTACTCAAGTGCACTCATTCTTTGTTTTATTTTTTTATATGTCCCAATATTTTGAAGGCTACCCCAATAAAAAAATAAAAAAATCTGTGTTGGCTACCTCCTCCACCTTCACTCCCGCTTCCACCTGCAACGCCATGGTCACCGCCTCCTCAACCCCCTACTCCACATCCACCTCCTCCTCTTAGTTCACGATTGTTATTTTTAATTTTTATTTATTTTATTTTATTTTAAGTTATTTCCCTATCCAAATTTGCAGCCTTTTGCAGCCCTCTTGCCCTTTCCATGACATTTTTAGAGGCATTTTAGTGCCCAAAAGTTCGGGTCCCCATTGACTTCAATGAGGGTCGGGTTCGGGGTCAAGTTCAGGTCCGAACTCGAACTTTTTGGTGTAGTTCAGCCAAACCCGGCGAACCCGAACTTCCAAGTGTTCGCTCAACTCTATTTACTACTGTTTTATCCACATTGTTAGAGCCTTGCTATAGGTCAAAAATGGGTGCATTTTTAAACCTTCTGAAAAGGATGCAGAAATAGTCTAGCATCTAGACAAGCTGTGTAGTCGGTTAGTTGCTGCCTATCAGCACCATTGCAGTCCTCAGGAAGGTCCACTGCCATGACTGGTGAGGAAAGGAGGTCAGGAGCAGCACCAGCTCTTTAAGCAGCAACTAGTCTGGAGTTTCTGATGAACAGTGTTCTTTAGCAACCTTCTGAAGAAACCACCCAGCAGAAGCAGTGGGACATGTAGCAGAACCTCAACCATCAGAGGGTCGCATATTTGGAATGCACCCTGTCACCCATGATCCAAGAACCCCTGGACTAATGGGGATGCAAACTTGAATTGTGTCCGCAACTGGCCGAGTTTGACATGGGCATACTTTCCTGCCCTGCTAGTAGTGTGGCATCAAAGTGGGTGTTCATTGCGGCGGTGGCCATAGTTACCCCTAACAAAACTTGGCCTTACTTCCAAAATGTTGATAGATTAACATTCATAAAAATGAATCAGGTGAGGATCAACCAGGATTTCCAGACACCGGTGCTTGATGCAACAGAATGTCTGTAGTGTGTGGCCACACTAGAATATTGTGCAGCTAGAGATGTCCCAAACCGTTCGCCGGCAAACAGTTCCCGGTGAACATCACATGTTTGCCGCGGCAGGCGAACATATGCGATGTTCGGTTCGCCCCCT
Source organism: Bufotes viridis (assembly GCA_033119425.1). Classification (NCBI taxonomy): domain Eukaryota; kingdom Metazoa; phylum Chordata; class Amphibia; order Anura; family Bufonidae; genus Bufotes; species Bufotes viridis. Next base: position 64,214,475 of record CM065594.1, on the reverse strand, counting down.
ATACTTTAGCATTGAGCAAACTTTGACCTTGTACCTCACAGTCAGCAGCCAATCAGCATACCCTCCCTCCCATACCCTCCCACCTCCTATCAAAAAGCAAGGACAGCATCCATCTTAGATTCATTCTGAAGCTTGCAGATCTGCAAATTGCGGATCCGCAACACACCATGCCGGTACTCCCCATAGAGATGCCTATTCTTGTCCGCAGGCTGCGGACAAGAATAGGACATGCTCTATCTTTTGCGGAAGTTCGGGGCAGCGGCTCCACAAATGCGGAAGCGGAGAGCACATAGTGTGCTCTCCGCATCACGTCCAGCCCCATTCACAATGAATGGGTCCGCATCCATTCCGCAGAATTGCGGAATGGTTGCGGACAAAAATTGCGGATGTGTGAATGGGGCCTTAGGTCCGGATGCGTTGCGAATGCGTTCAGTGAAAACTGTGAGATTTCACAGGCAAAGCCATTCAGTTTTATCTGCGATTGCGTTCAGTTGTTCAGTTTTTTCTGCGCGAGTGCAATGCGTTTTGATGCGTTTTTCATAGATAGATAGATAGATAGAAAACTGAAGGTTTACGAACAACATCTCATATCAACCATCGTGAAAAACCTAATGCACCCGCACTTGCTTGCGTGAAAAACGCACAAGTGATGCGTGAAAAAAAACGCTCATGTACACAGACGCATTGAAATGAATGGGTCAGGATTCAGTGCGGATGCTATGCGTTCACGTCACACATTGCACCCGCGCAGAAAACTCGCTCGTGTGAAAGGGGCCATCTGCTGTAAGGACAGCGTCCTGACAGCACCCCAAAAAGCCCTTTTTAGGGCTGGTACATCAGTCTGCTTTTAGTTTTTTTGTCTATATATATATATTGCAGTTGCCTGCCCGTGTGTGACAGGCCGCAGGCCCACAGACTGTACTGTGTGCACACAACTCATATAGGGTTGCACAGTAACTTGCAGATAAAAAATTCATTTTATTTTTACCCTTTAATATAATTGCAGTTGCCTGCCAGTGTGTGTCAGGCCCACAGATTGTACTGTGCACACTGCCCACAACTCATATAGGGTGTCACAGTATATTGCATGGCGTACGCGCAGTGACCTAAAATTCAAATGAAGCGGACCAAGCATGGGTCTTTTTCCATCTCCCGGTTCCTAAAATCTATTCCATACACCAGCCCCTGATAGAGAGCAAAACAGAGATTTAACTGGTAAGAACAGATATTTTTAATTTAAAAAAAGAGGACAGCCTCTGCGGAGCTGGGTATTTTTTGGCCGCGTTACTGAACGCTCATGCACAATGGCTGTAGGCTTGAGTGTCCTTTTGCGGAGGTGACAAACCTGGAGGAGGAAGGTGGCTTTGAGGACTGGTGGAAGACCAACCACAGCAGGCGTCCCAGGGGGCTTGTTGCCACCTTTCGGGGACCTTTGGTGTTGTACGTGGCTGGGTGGAGGAAGAGACCTTCAATGACGTCAGTGAGGACAAGGAACAGGACATGGCTAGCTTGGTATCTAACCTTGTGCAAATGGGAAGTTTGCGGTTGTGCAAATGGACTGTTTGCGGTTGTTTGCGGTGCGTTAAACGGGGAGTTTGGTCTGTCAATGTGGCGTAACCCTTACACTACCTGATCGATAAAACATCATACCTGGTCGTATACACACACTGGATGTTTTAAAGCACGTTATTCCAAACAATTTAGGAATGTTAGGTGATTTATGCCCTTTATGGATTACAACCCCACTCTGCGTCAACTACCTAATTTTCCATGGGAGTTTTGCCATGGACCCCCCACCGGCATGCCACAGTCCTGGTGTTAGTCCCCTTGAAACAACTTTTCCATCACTACTGTGGCCAGAAAGAGTCCCTGTATGTTTTAAAGTTTGCCTGCCTATTGTAGTCTATGGCGGTTCGCTGGTTCGCAAACATTTGCGGAAGTTCGTGTTCGCCGCTAGCGAACGGCAAATTTTATGTTCGCGACATCTCTACCTGCAGCTTCTTATGCCATGCACTTCTTGGCCTACTGATATATACAGGTACATTTTTTATAAGGATATTCATGCCACTGGACCTTGCTTGTTTTGGCGTTCTGCTACTAATCTGGTCTGCCACCATGGTTCTTAATTGTGCTATACGCTGCTGCCCCCTGCCCACTTTCTCATGGGGCCACTATTGTCACTCTTGGCTGTGTTCACATCTCTGTTTATTTTTCCGTTCTTCCTATCTATCAGAGGAACAGAAAAAAAAAAGATCCAAATACTGACGGTGTGATAGAGGCCATTAAAGTCCTTCATGCCACGTAAAAAAACAAAAACAAAAAAAAAAACGAATTCAGGCATGAATGGCCAGAACAGATGCAAATTGGCAAAAGCCACAGCTAGTATTTGTAAGCCAAAACAAGGAGTGGGTCCAAAATATAGAAGATATGCAAATATTACATCATATTTTATAAGGTTCCACTCCTGTAGTGGTAAGAGGAGATCCTCCTCCTTTCTCTTCATTTGCACCCCATTCCCTATTTTTACATATATATATGTTTGAAGGCTAATTTATTGGCCTGTATTTGTGGGAGGGGCGTAAGTAGTACATTTATAACAGGCAGGCGCCTCCCTTGGGTGTGTCGATGGTGCTGCATAGTTGTGTCCAGTCTGAGCCACCTGTTGCAGCACATGGGCTGAATCTGCAGCTTCCATACCCAGTCAGCGTCCAGGATCCCAGCTGAGGTCATTCCGGTCGGGTAAAGGTTTGCGGCAAGCTTGTGCAGCATCGTCCTGTTACAGTCTGGCTGGCGATGTGTCGGCTCCATTGGTGAGGAGGAGTTGCATTGCAGCGGAGCGATCTGCCTGGCAGCCCACGTTTGGCCCCCACGTGGCAGTGGGTTAGTCTGGCCGGCGGTGTGTTGGCTCTTTTAGTGAGGAGGAGCAGCACTGCACCGGAGCGATTCTGCCTGGCAGCCCATGTTTGGTGCCCACGCGACAGTACAGTTAGGCAGCAGGGGTCAGCAAGACTCCGTCTCGTTTTCTTGCGCCTGGCAGCCCACGCGGCAGCACGTTTAGGCAGCAGGGGTCAGCGTGACTCCGTCTCGTTTTTCTCGCAGGTTTCTATGTTTTGCACAGGTCACCTTGCTTAGTTTGTCTGTGTATATCTGTATGTCTTTCTTGTCTGCTTTCACTTTACTATTATTTCTACAGACAGACTAAAGCCTTGTTCACACTGACATCCAGCATTAACCCCTTCCTTGCATTATAGAGGGTGAGGTTCAGGCAGCTGACTAATCCAGGTGGAGCAGAGTTGCTGTTTACAAAGTGTTATTGTTTTTTTTATTTTAATAAATGCTTTTTTACGATATGTATTTAAGCAGACAGTAAGCTCCTCTGTGTTGAGGTATCTTCCCTTGTCTTGTTTCATTTGTTTTGGAAATCTAAAATGTGTGTGTGCCACTTTAAGGTTGTGAACCTGAGTTTGTGTACTTAATAAGCACCTGTGCAAGGTGCTGGGGATCCATCTTCAGTTCAGAGTGTTAGCTGGACACTGGAGGAGCTACTTGCTACAAAGGTATTGCAGAGACCCAAAAGGACCTTTTATTCTGTTATTTTGCCTCGTTTTGTTGCTTTATTTGTACTAAAAATAGATAGGAGCGTGGTTTTCGCCGAGAACTAAGTTTAGTTTTTACGGCGTATACACCCACATCTCTTCTGGGCGCATGGGCTGATGGTGGCAACATTTGCATGTACTTGCCTATTGCAGCGTGGTGTGTTGCAGGTGGTTTATATTACTCATTCCTCGTGTTAGTCTCAGCATACTACCACAAAGAGAATTGTCTTTGCGTGTCATTTGTTTCTTATTTTAGGTCACGTCACAGCTCACCTTTCTCAGTTGGTGTGGTCAATTACATCTTTTTGCTAAGGTAGAAGCATGAACAAAAAAAAGTCACATCACGGGTGAATTTCCCATTAGGTTGCGGGCTTTGCTACTTGATGTTTTATTTTTTAGGTTGTTATAGGTTTAGAAGGTTGGGTATGTCGCGTTTTTATCAGCTTGCGGTGTCACAACATCAGACCTGACCCGTCACTCAGGCCTCAGTGGTTTCAACCATTTTGTTGGTTTCTGATACCTGCATGCCTCATGTTAGTGTCGGCACACTACCACAGCCAGGATCGTCTTTGTATGTCTTTTTTGCTTTTCAGGTCACGTCACAGTTCGCCATTCTCAGTTGGTGTGGTCGATTACATCTTTTGCTAAGGTAGTAGGACAAAGAAAAAAAAAAAAAAGGTCACATTACTGGTGGATTTCCCATTAGGTCACGGGCCTTGCTACTTGACATTTCATTTTAAGGTTGTTATAGTTTCAGTATGTTGGGTAAGTCACATTTTCATCGGTTTGCGGTGTCACAATGTCAGACCTGACCCGTCACTCAGACCTCGGCGGTTTCGACCATTTCGTGGGTTTCTGATGCCTGCATGCCTCGTGTCAGTGTCAGCACACTACCACAGCCAGGGTCATCATTGCATGTCATTTTTGCTGTTCAGTTCCTGTCACAGCTCTCCATTCTCCGTTGGTGTGCTCTATTACGTCTTTTGCTCATGTAGGAGAAAAAAAAAAATATATATATATATATATATATATATATATATATATATATAAAACTTTATCACCTTACAAATTCTCTACTTGACTTTCTTCAAAGACTGCTATAGGTTCAGAGTATTGGGTAAGTCACACTCCATCAGTTTGCGGTATTGCTACGTCAAACCGAACACGTTGCTCAGGTCACGGCGGTTTCAACTATTTTGTTTTTCTGATGCTTCCGCTGGCACTGGTTTTGTTGCAATTTCTTGGCCCCCAATATAATCATTTTCTTTACGACTTTCCATTCATGGTGCCCAGTTCGTGTCCTTCAGCAATTGCTGGCGTCAGTAACAAACCAAGACCTTGCGAGTACTCTGTTGCGGTTCCCACGGCCCACTCGCCACTGGCGTTGGGCGCGAGTATTCGCAAGGCGAGTTTGATCTCGAATATCGTGATTTCGGGATTTGCGAATATGTCGAATACTTGACCCCATATTCGCCATTACGTATATTCGCTCTTGAAATGGATAGTGAGTGATGGGGAAACTGAATCTTGAAGTAAAAATAAAAATTTCCCCAACCTTAGTTGCTTATTTACAGTTTCCACTATTCCTGTCAGAGTAAATACTTAATAGGTAAAACTGTCCTGCGAATGTTCGTCACTTGAATAATCGCATTAATCTATTCGCGGTCTGTATTCCCTTACCTACCTACGCGTTAACAGGTCGTGTTAGACTCCAGTACGCTGAATGTATTGTGGAAATCCGTATATGTCTTTTCGCGCCCTTCCATTTACTCAAATAACTCCCACCATTTCAAGCTTTCTATACGTGTAAAGCTGTTTAAACATTATTAATAATGAACAGTTTTTAAGCCCACGCAAATATAACTTAAAATAATTAATTGCAAGTCATGATATTGGATACGAAATAATGAATATTGCTAAATGTGCGACGAATCTGATGCGGTCGTTCATTGGAAATCGCAAGGTCGCATGTGGGTCTTGCGCTCATCACTAATTACAACCGCTCAGTCGTGCGACATGTCCGTATCCCGGTGTCCAATTTAGTATTGAAGCCGACAGCTTTCGGGCCTTTCCTTCAGGTGAGGTGCGGTATATGCGGCCTCTAGGAACGAAAGTTCCGGCCCATATTAACCGGAAGCTAGGTCAGTGGCGCTCTGCATGTTCATTAGGTTCATACCTCAATCTAGTTGAGAGATGTTCTTGCATTCCAGAGGTTGGTCATGTTGGTGTTGTTGCTAGCACTGGTTCAGTTGCCATTTTTGGCCCTCAATAGAATCATTCTCTTTCCGACATTCCTTTCAGGGTGCCCGGCTTCGTGTCTTTCAGCAATTACTGGCAGCAGTAACAGACCAAGACCTTGAGAGTACTCTGTTGCAGTGCTCACGGCATTTCTCACCACCTCTCAGTTATGCGGCATGTCCTTATGCCGGTGTCCAATTTTAGGGTTGAAACCGACAGCTATCGGGACTTTCCTTCAGGTCAGGTGCAGCATGTGCTGCCTCTGGGAACAAAGGTTCTGGCCCATGTTATACGGAAATTAGGCGTTCTGCATGTTCAATAGGCTCATACCTCAACCTAGTTGAGAGATGTTCTTGCATTACAGAGGTTGGTCATGTTAGTGTTGTTGCTACGTACTATTGTGTATTTAGTTGTTGGTTTTTGGCCCCCTTCAGGGAATCCTCCTAAGCACGGTTATGGCACAACTCAAGCCACTTAGCTTAGTTAGGTAGGCAGGTAGACGGTTACGTGTCATCTAGCCCCAACCACAAGTTTGAAGGCCGATTTATTGGCCTGAATTTGTGGGAGAGGCATAAGTAGTACATTTATACCAGACAGGCCCCTCCCTTGGGTGTGTCGACAGTACTGCGTACCCTCCCAACCCGCCCTTCTTTTCATAAACACCTTGCAGGGTATGCCCCCCTTCAGGCATTCCTCCTACACAGTGGTTATGGCATAACTCAAGCCACTTAGCTTAGTTAGGTAGGCAGGTAGACGGTTACGTGTCATGTAGCCCCGACCACAAATATATATATCTATATATATATATATATATATATATATATATATACATACTAGCAGAAGGACCTGGCTTCACATGGGAATATTTTATCTATTTTATTTAATGTTTGTGTGTGTCGTTAAAAGATATCGACAGTATCCACTATAACAGTGACATCTACATTACCCCACTCCTTTAACAGTGACCTCCAAGGTGGACTGCCCCATTAACAGTAACATCCACAGAGCTCTCCCCTTTAACAGTGACTTCCACAGTACCCTGTCTCATTAAAGGTGATTTCCACAATAACCCGCACCTTAACAGTGACCTCGACAGAGCTCCGTTCCCTTAAAATGTGACCTCCAAAACACCCCACCCCCCTAACAGTGACCTCTACAGCACCCCGCCCCTTTACACTGACCTCTATAGCAGACCCTCCCCTTAACTGTGACCTCCACAGAAGCCTGGCCCTAGGGTGGCCAGAGGTCTGGTTTTAGCACGGACAGTCTGGCTTTCAGACTCCCTGTCCTTTGTCCGGTGCAGGGCCTGGATGGTCACAGGGATGTCATTTTGAACAGCTCGCACTCAGACAGCAGCACAGTGTTGTCTGAGAGTGAGCAGCAGGGAGAAAGTCATCCTCCCTCCCACCCCTGCAGCTGATAGAAGTTGATTTTTACCTTCATTTTTTCAATCCCCATTGGCTGTGGAGTAGGAGGGGCATGGCCTAACTGGTTGGCGGAGTGGCTTAACAGGACCTGGGGGCTGGGTTTTTAAGTCTGTCTTTTGAGAGTGGCCTGAATGGCCACCCTACCTGCCCCCTTAACTGTGACCTCCACATGACTCCGCTTCCTTAACTGTGTCATCCACAGCACCATGCCCCTTTAAAGCTGACCTACAGCAGTGAAGAAAAATGGCTGGGTCATTAGGGAAACCTGGTGTAAAACTGTGTATGTGGAGACTAAGGGCCTGCCAACTTCTATTGGCTGATAAGGGTCATGTGACCAGGCTTCTATTGGCTAATATTCGAATCGCAAATTTTTATCGCGAACATCGCCACTTCGAAAGTTCGCGGATATTTAGAATATGGTGCTATACATTCGTATTCGCAAATATTCTAGATTTTTTTTCCTCTGAACCCATGATCCCTCCCTGCTTTTTGCTTGTGGGCCAATGAGAAGGCTGCAATGTCTTTTTCTGAGCTTAGAAACATCCATAGCAACCAATAGGAAAGTGGACTACCCCTTTACTATATAAGAACCTCCCCAGCCACCATTTTCTGCAGTTTTATTTTTTTTTTTCTGAGAGACAGCAATGTCATTACTGTGCTCTGTGCTTTACTGTGTCACATTACATTAGATAGTTAGTTAGCTAATATATATATATATATATATATATACTACAAAGGAAAAAAAATGGAGATTGCAGTCAGCACAACCCAATACGCAGGTGCACGTTGCTATGGTGAAATACACATACAAACGTAAAAACAAAGGTGCAATGGCACACTGCAGCTAGAGCTCCATCCTGCCACTATGCTGGATGTTAGATGAGGCATTAGTTTATATTTTGGCCAAATTATGTAAGCCACCCACCACTTCACGGTTGCCTCCCGAGTGGTCCCTAACATTAATTCTTACCTTTTATGGGCCATATCAGCCACACAAAACCCAGGGAGTGCAGGTGCAGCATGCATGCCAGATACACTCTGCTTGTAACCCCGTCTGGTGCCATACAGCGTTCATCAGATCAAGGGATGCAAATACCAACATGCATGCTGAGCCCACTAGTACTTCTCCTGGAACCAAATGGCTTCTGGTAAGTTCAATAAAGCAGACTCAGTTTTATACTGACTTTAAAACCAGCCTACAGGGCGGATTCACTAGTCAGGTGTGCATGACTGCATGGAGGTCACAACGCCTCCCATATATGCTACAAAGGAAAAAAAAATGGAGATTGCAGTCAGCACAACCCAATACGCAGGTGCACGTTGCTATGGTGAAATACACATACAAACGTAAAAACAAAGCATATATGGGAGGCGTGGTGACCTCCATGCAGTCATGCACACCTGACTAGTGAATCCGCCCTGTAGGCTGGTTTTAAAGTCAGTATAAAACTGAGTCTGCTTTATTGAACTTACCAGAAGCCATTTGGTTCCAGGAGAAGTACTAGTGGGCTCAGCATGCATGTTGGTATTTGCATCCCTTGATCTGATGAACGCTGTATGGCACCAGACGGGGTTACAAGCAGAGTGTATCTGGCATGCATGCTGCACCTGCACTCCCTGGGTTTTGTGTGGCTGATATGGCCCATAAAAGGTAAGAATTAATGTTAGGGACCACTCGGGAGGCAACCGTGAAGTGGTGGGTGGCTTACATAATTTGGCCAAAATATAAACTAATGCCTCATCTAACATCCAGCATAGTGGCAGGATGGAGCTCTAGCTGCAGTGTGCCATTGCACCTTTGTTTTTACGTTGTATATATATATATATATATATATATATATATATAATATATATATAACTCTTTATATATATATATATATATATATATATATATATAAAGAGTTATATATATATATATATAAAGAGTTATATATATATATATATATATATATATATATATATATATATACACCTAAAGAATTATTAGGAACACCTGTTCTATTTCTCATTAATGCAATTATCTGGTCAACCAATCACATGGCAGTTGCTTCAATGCATTTAGGGGTGTGGTCCTGGTCAAGACAATCTCCTGAACTCCAAACTGAATGTCAGAATGGGAAAGAAAGGTGATTAAAGCAATTTTGAGCATGGCATGGTTGTTGGTGCCAGACGGGCGGGTATTTCACAATCTGCTCAGTTACTGGGATTTTCACACACAACCATTTCTAGGGTTTACAAAGAATGGTGTGAAAAGGGAAAAACATCCAGTATGCAGCAGTCCTGTGGGCGAAAATGCCTTGTTGATGCTAGAGGTCAGAGGAGAATGGTCCAACTGATTCAAGCTGATAGAAGAGCGACGTTGACTGAAATAACCACTAATTACAACCGAGGTATGCAGCAAAGCATTTGTGAAGCCACAACACACACAACCTTGAAGCGGATGGGTTACAACAGCAGAAGACCCCACCGGGTACTACTCATCTCCACTGAAAAAAGAAAAAGAGGCTACAATTTGCACGAGCTCACCAAAATTGGACTGTTGAAGACTGAAAAAATGTTGCCTGGTCTGATGAGTATCAATTTCTGTTGAGACATTCAAATGGTAGCGTCCGAATTTGGCGCAAATAGAATGAGAACATATATCCATCATGCCTGGTTACCACTGTGCAGGCTGGTGGTGGTGGTGTAAGGGTGTGGGGGATGTTTTCTGGGCACACTTTAGGCCCCTTAGTGCCAATTGGCCATCGTTTAAATGCCACGGGCTACCTGAGCATTGTTTATGACCATGTCCATCTGTTCATGACCACCATGTACCCATCCTCTGATGGCTAGTTCCAGCAGGATAATGCACCATGTCACAAAGCTTGAATCATTTCAAATTGGTTTCTTGAACATGACAATGAGTTCACTGTACTAAAATGACCCCCACAGTCACCAGATCTCAACCCAATAGAGCATCTTTGGGATGTGGTGGTACGGGAGCTTCGTGCCCTGGATGTGCATCCCTCAAATCTCCATCAACTGCAAGATGCTATCCTATCAATATGGGCCGACATTTCTAAAGAATGCTATCAGCACCTTGTTGAATCAATGCCACGTAGAATTAAGGCAGTTCTGAAGGCAAAAGGGGGTCCAACACCGTATTAGTATGGTGTTCCTAATAATTCTTTAGGTGAGTGTATGTATATATATATATATATATATATATATATATATTACTGATAGTTAGTGGGAGATAGTCAGTAGAGATGAGCAAATTTCTAAATAATTTGATTCAGCCGGTTCGCCAAAATTTTCCCCAAAAATTTGCTTTGATCCGAATATATTTGTGGCGAATCGCGATAAAAAATGGCTATTTCCGGGTTGCATAGAGCCTTTATATGGGTGTAGAACAACTGTGCCTTGCAGTAACACGCATAGTGGTTGTGCTGGGGTAGTGAAATAATACTGTTAGTCAGTATGACATGCAGATGACAGGCTTCGCTATTAGAATCACACTGCACACTTCACTTATTTGGGCAGTCACGGGGCCAAAATCGACCAAAAAACTAAAGTATTAACTCAGCATTAAAGGTCGATGTTAGTGTAAAGAAGAAGCACACTCCTTTTACACCCTCAGCAGCTGATTCCACATAGATGTCTACAGAACCTGTTCTATTAAACGCTTATACAAGTAAAGCCCCCCCAACAGAATGGAGAGGGAGTCAGCAGTAAGTTTGTGTTGACGTCACTAATTACTTTGCCCTTCTTCTGATCAGTCAGAACAATAACCCACAAAAAAACGGATCCTGTCTGTGGAGCATACGCCTTTACATGGTCAGCATCAGTATTGCTAATGCCAAAAAAAAAAAAAAAGGAGTTGATCTAAAACAGAGATAACATGTGAATCGAATATTTGCATGTCTTCTGAGTTTTGTTCCCACTCCTGCTTTTGGCTACCAAATCATAAGCTAATTCTGATGGGAACATATAGGCCCTACAGCTGCTACACAGACAGGATCCGTTGTGCGACTCATTTTTCCTTCCTTCTGAAAGATCAGAAGAAAGGTCGAATAAATGATTATGTCAGCCAGGCAGAAAGCCAAAATAGTGGACCAGTAATTAAGTAAGGAGGGTGGGAAGAGCATAAGAAGTCCACAGAGTGGACCTATGACATAGTGGTGAGGTGGAAGCAGCACGAGGAGACCAGAGTGGCCCAATGACAAGGTCTGGAGGTGGCAGCTGTATGAAGAGGCCACCTAGTGGCACAATAACAGAGTCTGTAGATGGCAGCAGTATGATGAGGCCAGCGAGTGACAAGGTTACATAGTGTGGATATGGAGCAGCATGAGGAGACCACAGAGTGGCAAGTTGACATAGTGTACAGATGGCAGCAGCAGCAGCAGGATCCCACAGAGTGACAAGGTGACATAGTGTGGGTATGGCAGTAGCAGCAGCAGCATGAGAAGACCAGAGAGTGGCAAGTAGACATAGTGTGTAGATGGTGGCAACAGCATGAGGAGACCACAGAGTGGCAAGTTGACATAGTGTGGTGATGGAAGCAGCAGGATAACACAGAGTAGCAAGGTGGCATAGTGAGGAGATGGCAGTAGCAGCAGGATCTCACAGAGTGGCAAGGTGACATAGCATGGAGATGGCAGTAGCAGCATCAGGAGGATACCATAGAGTGATAAGGTGACACAGTGTGGAGATGGCAGCAACATGAGGACATGAGGAGACCACAAAGTGGCAAGTTGACATAATGTGGAGATGGCAGCAGCAGGAGGAGACCAGAGAGTTGCAAGTTGACATAGTGTGTAGGTGGCAGCAACAGCATGAGGAGACAACAGAGTAGCAAGTTGACATAGTGTGGAGATGGCAGCAGCAGCAGGATCCCACAGAGTGGCAAGGTGACATAGTGTGGAGATGGCAGTAGCAGCAGCAGCATCAGGAGGATACCATAGAGTGGCAAGGTGACATAGTGTATACATGGCAGCAGCAGGATACCACAGAGGGGCAAGGTGACATAGGGTGGAGATGGTGGCGGCAGCAGCAGCAGCATGAGGAGACCAGAAAGTGGCAAGTTGACATAGTGAGGAGATGGCAGCAGCAGCAGGATCCCACAGAGTGGCAAGGTGACATTGTATGGAGATGGAAGCAGCAGGATACCACAGAGTGGCAAGGTGACATAGGATGAAGATGGTGGCAGCAGCATGAGGAGACCAGAGAGTGGCAAGTTAACATAGTGTGGAGATGGAAGCAGCAGCATGAGGTGAACACAGAGTGGCAAGTTGACATAGTGTGGAGATGGCAGCAGCAGCATCAGGAGGATACCATAGAGTGGCAAGGTGACATAGTGTGGAGACAGCAGCAGCAGGAGGTGACCACAAGTTCACATACTTTGGAGATGGCAGCAGCAGACCATTAAAGAGACACGTTAACAGAGTGGGGCGGTTGGTGGCAATACCAGTACCCGCTGAATAAGGTGGGTGAAATAAGGAGCTCCTGGCATCAGATGTGTGGCATCAGGCGGGTTGCAGTATCAAAGTAGTAGCTGAGGCAGGTAGTCAGAAGAAAATGGTCTCTTGTATCAAAGTGTTGCTGTGGCACCATGGATGATCTAGTCTGATGTATCAGGAATTGGTGGTTGGAAATCCTGGCTGATCCATGCCTGATTCATCTTACTAAAGGTCAGTCTCTCCACATTTTGGGTGGTCAGGGTTAGGGGTAACTATGGCACCCGTCGCACTAAACACCCGCTCTCATGCCACACTAATGGCCTGGAAGGACAGATTTTCCAGGGTAAACTCTGCTAGTTGCGGCCACAAATCCAGTTTAGATACCCAGTAGTCCAGCGGATTTTCAATGTGGGGTGGCAGGGTGCTGTCGAAGTATGCCACCACCTGCTGGTTCAGGTCCTGCTCCAGGTCTAGGTGCTGCTTGTGAGTAGTTTATTCACTATGCGGGTGAATAAAGCTACTCATCAGCGACTCTAGACTCAGGCTGCTGCTGATGGAGCTGGTACTGCTCCTGCCACCCCACCCCTCCCCATCAGCCATGCCACTGGAACGTGAGTGCAGAAGGCCCCCCCCCCCGGTCAGACCTGAGAGAAGATGGACAATGGGGCTGATAGGCAGCGGCCAACTGATTACATAGGATGTCTCTGTAGTAGTTTAGTTTGTCCTCCCTCTCTGTGGGTGTAAAAAAGGCCCCAATTCTAGACAAGCAGCGAGAGTCCAACAAAGTGGAGAGCCAGAAGTCTTCCCTCTGCCGAGTGGTGACAATTCGGCTGTCACTACGCAAGCAAGTGAGCATGCAGCGGGCCATTTATGGAATGGACTCGGAGGGACTCCCGTTCGCCATCTCCACTGCATACTGCCACGGTGTGTCAGCATCCTCTTTCTCATCTTCCTCATCGTCCTGTAGCTCCTCTGGCTGCTCCTGCTCCTTCTGTCCTGTCAGGTGAGTAGAAAAACCACCCATTTGGCTACACATTGCCTGTGCTCCAATGTCCTCCTCCCCCTCCTCTTCCAGTTCAGCCCCCACATGGCTCATGTGGCCATGAGATTGAGGCACCACGTCTACTGGCCCCTGACCAGCCATTGTTACCACCATCTGTTCCAGGACATGAAGCAGTAGAATGACGAAGTTCATCCCATAGTCCTGGCGACTGACAAATAATGTGGCGTCCTCAAAGGGCCTCAGCAAACGGCAGGTGTCACGTATGAGCTGCCAGTGGCTGACATCAAAGTTACACAGTGGAGTACTCCTATGTGCTTGCATTATCAATAAATCGTTGATGGCCTTTCTCTGTTCGTATAGTCAGTCCAACATATGGAGGGTGGAATTCCAACTAAGGGTTGTGTCTGACGAACCCACTGACTGTTGGGTAATGGCTGGTGGTGTCTGGTGTCACTTTCGATGATGTGGATGACCAGGTTAACCAATCAAGAACCGCTGGGTTGCTGGTCAAGACACGACCGGTAGATGACACCGGGAGCTCAGGCCTCTTGCTGCGACTACTGCTGCCACTGCCCCTTACTCTGCTACGACTCTGCTGCGACCTCTGCTTGTGCCAGAAACCTTCATGCCTCTGCCACTCCTCTGTGCATGGCCTAGCACTTCTCTGCCTGACATACTTTCAGCTGAACTAAACAAATGAAACGGAAATTAAAACACCCCTAAAAGAAACAAATATTTTTTTTCTTTTTGTACTGAAATAGGCCACTAAATTATTTCTGCACAAATACAAGCAAACGTGACCTACGTATATATTCCTCGCATTGACTAAAATAGGCCACCAAACTATTTCACAGTAAATAACAGAAGCAGTGAACTGCGTATATTTTTCTTTTTTTCTACTGAAATATGGCAATAAATGCTTTTAGCGCAAAGAACACCAAATGTGAACTGCATCTATTTTTCTCGTATTGCAGTGAAATATGACAAGAAATGCTTTTAGTGCAATTAACAGCAAATATGAACTTAGTCTATTTTTCTCTTTTTCTCTAGAAATATGGCAATAAAAGCATATAACGCAAATAACAACAAAAGTGAACTGCGTAAATATTTCTCTTATTGTATTGAAACAGGCCACTTAATGATATCAGAGCAGTTAACAGCAAAAGTGACCTACATAGATATTTTTCTTTTTCCACAGATAAAAGCCACTAAAGTCTTTTCAACAAAGCACTTGCACCCCTTAAACTAATTGCTGGAATGACAGAGCTGTATTATGACTATCTGGATCCCCAAGTAATGTTTCCCTGCACTTGTAAATCGCTTTTTTTCACAATGAGGATTTTTCTATGACTCTCCCTAGCATCTGCACACGTCTCTCCCTGGCTGTGAAATGATTCCTCTCACTATCTTTTCCCTGCACTAGTAAATTGCTTCTCTGGATTTGATCCCGTGCTGAGCCAATACCCCTGCACTGATCACATGACAGTGACGTCACCCCAGGTCCTTCGGCTTTTCAACAGTTCGGGTTCGTGGAAGCCGCCCCTTATGGATTCCATATGCCGGGATAGTCCGCGGTAGTGGAATCCATAACGGGATGCGGCGATTACCACAACCCGAACACCGAACTATTTTTTAAAGTTCGCTCATCTCTATTCGGGACCCGAACTTGACCCGAACTTGACCCTGAACCTGAACCCCATTGAAGTCAATGGGGAACCGAACTTTTGGGCACTAAAATGCCTCTAAAAATGTCATGGAAAGGGCCAGAGGGCTGCAAAAGGCAGAAAAATGTGCTTAAGAGTATGGCAAGTGCTCTGCAAACAAATGTGGATAGGGAAATAACTTAAAAAAAAAATTAATTAAAATAGTAGGAGCTAGTAGGAGGAGGTGGCTGTGGAGTAGGAGGTTGAGGAGGTTGTGACCGTGGCGGTGTAGGTGGAAGCGGGGGTGGAGGTGGAGGAGGTAGCCAACGCTGTTTTGTTTTTTAATTGGGGTAGCCCCCAAAATATTGGGTCATATAAAAAATAAAACTAAGAATAAGTGCACTTGAGTACAAGAATGGATGATTGAGGCCAGTATAAATATCTATTCTGCACAAGGTACAGACAAGTATTGTGGGATCCATGCCTGGTTCATTTTAATAAATGTGAGCTTGTCCACGTTGGCTGTGGACAGGCGGCTGCGCTTGTCTGTGATAACGCCCCTTGCCGTGCTAAATACGCGTTCAGACAAAACACTGGCTGCAGGGCAGGCCAGCACCTCCAAGGGATAATAGGCAAGCTCAATTTGGAGACCCAGAAGTTGAATGGGGCAGACCCATCCGTCAGTACGTGTAGGGGAGTGCACACATACTGCTCCACTATGTTGCTGAAATGCTGCCTTCTCTAAGACGTTCCATATCAACTGGTGGTACAGGTTGTAGTGGTGTGCTGAGAAAGCTTTTCCACATTTCGGCCATGCTAACCCTGCCTTCTGAGGTGCTGGCAGTGCTCTAGCTGCGTTGTTGACCTCGTACTCTTCCTCTGCCTTGTGCTTTCACTCAGACCCCACTGTCAGGTGGGAATGCCATCAGCAACGCTTCTACCAACGTGTGTTTGTAGTCACGCATCTTTCGATCAGTAATATAAATTTTTACTAAATTTAGTTCCTTGTCAACAATGCAGAGCAGGGGTTTTTCACCGGCAAAACTGGGTTTGCGTCACCCACCAATGGAACAGACGATTTTTTCGAGATTTAGGCCCCTGGCACCCAGGCACGGCAGGGGTTTATTCACGGCAAAACTGGGTTCATGTCACCCACCAATGGAACAGACGATTATTAGAAATTTATGTCCCTGTCACCTATGCAGAGCAGGAGTTTGTACCCGGCAAATATGGTAACATGTCCCCCAACAATTGAAAAGAAGAATTTAAGAAATTTAGGTCCCTGTCACCTATGAAGTGCAGGGTTATTTGACAGCAAAAAACTTGAATATGTCAACCCCTGAACTCCCAGAAGGATTAACTATATTATTGTCCCCGACACATATGCAGCGCAGGCCGCAAAGGTAATTTCTGGCCTAAAAAAATATGATATTTTCACCACTAATGAAAAACATGGATTTAAGGAGTATATTTTGGAATGTAGGATCTCATCGTTCTCCACATCAACTTCCACCCAGTCTTCACCCCTGCCCTTTTTGTCGGTCTTCCCTTGTCCTCATTCTGAAACATAAGCGGTTGGGCATTGGTGCACTCAATCTCTTCCACTTCTGGGGCAGGGCTATGTGGATGGCCCTGAGAAACAATGCCAGCAGAGTCATCAAAAAGCATTAGAGACTGCTGCATAACTTGAGGCTCAGACTGCTTGGCTGATTTGCAAGGGGGTGAGGTGCAAGATAGAAGCCCATGGGCCTCAGTGCCAACTCTGCGCTTTCAGAAAAGGATGGGGTGGGAGACAATGTGAAGGAACTGGAGGCACTGTCAGACACCCAATCTACTAGCGCCTGTAATTGTTCTGGCCTCACCATTCGTAGAGCGGCATTCAGGCCTACCCTACCAAATAACTCTGAAGGTTCTGTTGCGTACTCGCAACTGAGGAAGGTGTTTCACTTGGGCGGGTAGCTGGCACAGAACGATCACTTCCTCTCCCTGCAACAGGAGCTCCACCAACACCAGCAGCACCACGACCAGGGCCATGTCCCTTATTTGACGTTCTCCTCATTATTTGCGTTCACTCACCAAACTAACAGATTGTTTATCTCAGGTGACAATTTAACTGACAATGGTCCCCAAATAAGTTCACTAACAGTAAGGCAGTGTCGGTGTCATAAATAGACTACATTTCTTTAGGTCACACAACAGTGTAACGTAGCAAGCAATTCAATACAATTACTTCACTATCACAAAAAATTTGATTTTTTCCAACCAACAATGTAACAGCAGAAGTTAATGGTTTAATTGGAATGTCAGAAACGCAGCGTAGGCCGCAAATGTGCAATCTATCACAAAAACTGTGCTTTTTGCAACCAGCTATGTAAATGCAGTAGTTTACGGTTTAATTGGAATATCAGTAATGCAGACTAGGCCTCAAATGTGCAATCTACCACAAAACCAGGTTTTTTTGCAACCAAATAAAAATGCAGTATTTCACTGGTTATTTGGAATACCTGAAATGCAGCGTAGAACACTAATTTGCAATGTGGCACTATAACAGGGTTTTTTGCAACCAACTATTAAAATGCAGTATTTCACTGGTTAATTGGAATATCAGAAATGCAGACTGGGCCGCAAATGTGCAATCTACCACAAAACCTGTGTTTTTTGCAACGAACTATAAAAATGCAGTATTTCACTGGTTAATTGGAATATCAGAAATGCAGCGTAGAACACTAATGTGCTATGTGGCACTATATAAAAAACAACTGAAAGGTGGCATGATGTTAGAACAGCAGGATGTGCTCAACCCAAGATTCAGTTGTGCATATATATAATGGCGATCCCTAGCGGACCACAAGTAGAGATGTCGCAAACATAAAAGTTTCCGTTCGCGAACGCAAACTTCCGTAAATTTTCGTGAACCGGCGAACCCGGCGAATCGTCATAGAATACAATAGTCAGGCGAATTTTAAAACCCACAGGGACTCTTTCTGGCCATAATAGTGATGGCAAAGTTGTTTCAAGGGGACTAACACCTGGACTGTGGCATGCCCAAGGGGGATCCATGGCAAAACTCCCAATGAAAATTACGTAGTTGACAGGTTTTAACCCATAAAGGGCATAAATCACCTAACATTTCTAAATTGTTTGGAATAACGTGCTTTAAAACATCTAGTGTGTGTATACGATCAGGTATGATGTTGTATCTATCAGGTAGTGTAAGGGTTACGCCCGCTTCACATTGACAGACCAAACTCTGACAGACCAAACTCCCCGTTTAACGCACCGCAAACAACCGCAAACAGTCCATTTGCACAACCGCAAACTCCCCATTTGCACAAGGTTGGATACCAAGCTAGCCATGTCCCGTTCCTTGTCCTCACTGACGTCATTGAAGGTCTCTTCCTCCACCCAGCCAAGTACAACACTAAGGGTCCCCGAAAGGTGGCAACAAGCCTCCTGGGACACCTGCTGTGGTTGGTCTTCCACCTCCTCAAAGCCACCTTCCTCCTCTGACTCCTCTTCTTTAGACTCCTCTCGACGACAAGGCTGCTTCTGGTGGTGATGGTGACCACAACTCTTCCTCTTCATGCTCATCTACGGCCTAATCCAGCACTCTTCGCAGGGCACGCTCCAGAAAAAACGCATATGGGATGAGGTCGATGATGTTGCCTTGGGTTTGACTGACCAGGTTTGTCACCTCCACAAAAGGACGGATGATCCTACAGCCATTGTGCATTAGCTTTCAGTAACGCAGCCAAAAAAAAAATGCCCAGCTCCGCAGAGGCTGTCCTCTTTTTTTTAAATTAAAAACTCTGTTCTTATCAGTTTAATCTCTGTTTTGTCCCCTATCAGGGTCCAGTGTATGAAATAGATTTTAGGAAACGGGAGATGGAAAAAGATGGTTGGTCGGTCCTCTTCCTTCCTATTTGGGGCACTGCGTGTGCGCCGTGCAATGAACTGTGCCACCCTATATGAGTGGTGTGTTAAGTAGTACTATTCCTATCAGTTTAATCCCTGTTACGTCCCCTATCAGGGGACGTGTATCGAATAGATTTTAGGAACCGGGAGATGGAAAAAGATGATTGGTCGGTCCTCTTACTTCCATTTTGGGGCACTGCGCGTGCGCCGCGCAATGTACTGTGCCACCAATACAAATAGTGTGAACTATTATTCTTACCATTCTAATCTTTGTTAAGTCCCCTATCAGGGGACGTGCATTGAATTGAATCCTTGCATGGGGAGATAGAGAAAAAAGATTGCTCTGTCCGCTTCCTTCTAATTTTGGGCACTTGCAATGGAATTTGCCACCAATGCAACTAGTGTTAACTAAGTACTATTCCTATCAGTTTAATCTCTGTTTTGTCTCTTATCAGGGCCAGGGCCGGTGTAGTGAATAGATTTTTGGAACCGGGAGATGGAAAAAGACCCATGCTCGGTCCGCTTTGTTTGAATTTTAGGTCACTGCGCTTGTGCCGTGCAATGTACTGTGACACCCTATATGAGTGGTGGGCAGTGGGCACAGTACAGTCTGTGGGCCTGACACACACTGGCAGACAACTGCAATTATATTAAAGGGTAAAAATTAAATGACTTTTTTATCTGCAAGGGACTGTGCCACCCTATGAGTGGTGTGCACACAGTACAATCTGTGGGCCTCCGGCCTCTCACACATGGGCAGGCAACTTCAATAAATATATATATTAAAAAATAAATAAAAGCAGACTGATTTACCAGCCCTAAAAAGGGTTTTTTGGGGTACGGTCAGGACGCTGTCCTTACAGCAGATGGCCCTTTCACACAAGCGAGTTTTCCGCGCGGGTGCAATGCGTGGTGTGAACACATAGCATCCGCACTGAATCCTGACCCATTCATTTCAATGGGTCTGTGTACATGAGCGTTTTTTTTTTCATGCATCACTTGTGCGTTGCATGAAAATCACAGCATGTTCTATAAACTGAATGGCTTTGCCTGTGAAATCGCACAGTTTTCACTGAACGCATCCGCAGCGCATCCGGACCTAAGGCGCCATTCACACATCCGCAATTTTTGTCCGCAACCATTCCGCAATTCTGCAAAATGGATGCAGACCAATTCATTGTGATTGGGGCCGGACGTGATACGGAGAGCACACTATGTGCTCTCCACTTCCGCATTTGCAGAGCCGCGGCCCTGTCACGGATATAAAGTGCAAAAATGCTTTATATACAAAAAAAAACAAAAGAAAGGATCAAAGGAAAAAATATCAAAGTTATTGATCCTATTGAGGAGAGGGCGACATAATAACCTCTCAGCTCGTTGACGAGAACCTTCATTTTTTTGTCCAACTAGAAAGAAAACGAGGTACCATCGTCTATGCAAAAATATATGTTAGTTTATTATACATAAGTGCTAAATACAAAATCAATGATACAACCTGTACAATGATAGATAATGAAATATAATACCACTACCTTCAATTAATACTGAATATCGCCAATCAATGCAATGCTATGCAACAATCCAAATTATAGAAAAGTACCCCTTTCTATCACCTTTTAACCAATTGAGGTATATGGCGGCACTATAAATTTACCAGCTCGGTATCAGGCTAGGAAATAACAAAGTTCCCAAGGACTAAGTACCAATGTCTGATGCTCAATTAGCAATATGCATCTTTGCTAAGAGAATGATCAAACTTGATCAGGAGCCTTATTAATTACAGATCCACAAATGGGGACCTTTGACTATATACCGGGCTGAGTAACTTATCAATAACGCAAGCAATAAGCAAGATATACGTTACCAAGGGTCAAAAGGTGAGTAGGGCTCCGGAGGGACGGTCAGCTCTCCAGAGGGTTCCCCATGATCCAGGATCAAATCCACGTGTCTGTTCAATCTTTTGTTTGTAGTCTTTTTTTTTTTTTTTCTCCTGGAATCCCTTCTCTCATACCGTCTATGATTAATATTCACAGACTTATAAAAAGAATACACCCCTTTAGATAAAGGTCTTCCAACTAAACCAGAGGGTGTGCACATATGGTAATAGTACTGTGAGATCATACATTACCCAAAATGCTTTGAGGTGAACATGTAGTGTTACCTGCCTATACCTAGGCGGCAATGTTGTATAACCTATAAATGTGAAGCTTTTAGGAGTTAAATTTATATAATGTGACTTCATGTTAAGTGGTAGACATCCACCACCTGGGACATACATCAAAAAGGGAGGCATACCCCCTGACACTTGAAGCAATTAAAACCTAGATTCCCAGAAACTAGTATAACTGTTCTCATGTCATAAAGTTAAAATGTAGACAACAAATGTGTGGGTTTTAGATTTCACAGGTGCCTTATCTTATGAAAATAACACAACTTTTCTGAGCAGAAATCCAACTGAGCATGCTTTCCCACATACCTCAGGAATACACGCTTCTGGTGATACACACACAGGATATATATACGTTAGTATATGATTATAATATGTAACAAAATAAAACCAATATGTGAAACATAAAACAACACATATGTGATATATCGATTAACTTGTGTCAAGACTAAATACGATCCACTAAATGAACAGACAGACATTATATGTTTGTCTCATTAATACATCTCATTATAAAAGATGACATACGAGCGCCAGGAAGAATCTTATCTCGGCTTATAGCCTAGTGATGAGGTAAAATCACTCCCTTAGATAGGCCCACATCTGCCAGGAAGGACCTTTCCTTGAACCCATTTTTCTCTTTTACAATGAAGGTTCATACAGGAGGGTGAATATAAGTACAACATGGCTGCTTATAGGCCATGAATACACGTTATAACAATAATAATGTATAAATGTTTATATACTTATAAAAAAAGGCATGACAGCCCTGAACTTCCGGGTTTCGGCCCCGAAATATCTGGCCGCGGCTCCGCAAAAGATAGAACATGTCCTATTCTTGTCTGCAGCCTGCGGACAAGAATAGGCATCTCTATGGGGAGTGCCGGCATGGTGTGTTGCGGATTCGCAATTTGCGGATCCGCAACACACTACGGACGTGTGAATGGGGCCTAATCTGGACACGCTGTGAACAAGGCCGATGAGTCTTTGAGGACTGGAGTGGACACAAAACACTGGCCTAGCTAACGCTTTCCCTATTAATTCAGCAGCAGCAGCACTCTCCATGCTCTAACTAACACTGCAGCTTCAGAATGAATCTAAGATGGATGCTGTCCTTGCTTTTTGATAGGAGGTGGGAGGGTCTGGGAGGGAGGGTATGCTGATTGGCTGGAATGTGTCTGCTGACTGTGAGGTACAGGGTCAAAGTTTGCTCAATGATAAAGTATAGGGGGCGAATCGAAGATCGCATATTTTCGCCCACCGCTGCGAACGCGAACATGCGATGTTCGCTGGGAACTGTTTGCCGGTGAACAGTTCGGGACATCTCTAACCACAAGTACCACAATAGACATCCAACACAAGAAGGCAATTGTGTGGATGTGATAAACAATAAAACAATATAGCAATAACAAATGACAAGACAGGTGCACACTGCGGTCTTACTAAGCTCTCAAATTGATGTTAAAATTGAGCGATTGGTCAACATATCCTGCTGTAGAGGACATGTCTAAGCCAAGCACCACGCCAAGGTTTCTCAAGTAGCTCGAGACCTAACACTCACCTTCCTGTGCCATATGGGCAATACCAGGGGCCAGTAGGCTAAATTACAGGAGTGTAAAGGCCGACTCGCAGCAGGCTCCCCAGTTACCTCCAGCATGTAGCCAAAGCTGTGAGCCCCACCTAAGACTGGCTGATATGGCCCAGGCCTCACAGGTGCACCTAAATGTAGCCTGTGGATGGAAAACAGGCTACATTTACATAGGAGTTTATGCACCTCCAAACAATTATATATACAAAACAACTGAAAGGTGGCATGAACAGCAGGATGTGCTCAACCCAAGATGCAGTGTGCATATATATACAGGGGAGAAGATCCTACACTTGTGGTCCGTTGCTAATGGCGATCCCCAGCAAAAATGCATAAGGTGGAGGATGCCCGCAGCGGACTACAAGTACCACAATAGACATCCTACACAAGATGGCAATTGTGTGGCTGTGATAAATAGTGATGAGCGGCAGGGGCAATATTCGAATTTGCGATATTTCGCGAATATTTGGGCGAATACTCGCCATATATTCGGAAATTCGCAAATTCGTAATCTCCAGTCATTATTTTCTGATTGCGAAAATTCGCATTAAAAAATCACATAAATTTGCCTAAAAATTGGAATAAAAATTCGCATAAACGGGTATTTAAAAGGTATTTTAAATACCAGTTTATGCTAATTTTTATGCAAATGTTATGCTATTTTTTAGGCACATTTATGCAAATTTTTATGTGAATTTTCGAAATCAGAAAATAATGAAATTATTTCTTGCTTGCGAAAATTTGCATACAAAAAATTTGCATAAAAATGAATATTCGCAATTGCGAATATATTTAGCAATATTCTAAATAATCGCGAATTCTCAAAGTGCCGATATTCGCGATTAAAATTCGCGATTCGAAAATTCGTGATCAACACTAGTGATAAACACACTGCACACTGCGGTCTTACTAAGCCCTCAAACTGATGTTAAAATTTAGAGATTGGGCAACATATCCTGCTGTGGAGGACATGTCTAAGCCCGAGCACCACGCCAAGGTTTCTCAAGTAGCTCGGGACATGACACTCACCTACCTATGCTGTATGGTCAATACCAGGGGCTAGTGGGCTAAATTACAGGAATGTAAAGACCGACTCGAAGCAGACCCCAGTTTACCTTTAGTATGTAGCCATGCCTGAGGGCTTAGTAAGACCGCAGTGTGCACCTGTCTTGTCATTTGTTATTGCTATACTGTTATGTGGCACTATAACAGTGTTTTTTGCAACCAAATATAAAAATGCAGTATTTCACTGGTTAATTAGAATATCTTAAATGTAGCGTAGAACACTAATGTGCTATCTAGCACAAAAAGTGTGCATTTTTAGCAGCAGCAAGGTAACTGCAGTATTTAACGGTTTTATTGGACTGTCAGATATGCAGTGCCTGTGGCACACAGGTAAAAAAATCGCTTTAGGTCACAAAAATATCTGACTAATGTAATAGAATATTATTCACTGCCAGGTATGCAATGCAGGGGTACTTGACCGGCCAAAAAAGGGAATTTGTCCTGCACTGAGCTACCAGAATTAAAGTAAAGTCCCTGGCACAAATGCAGCTTACATGCAGTTGCAAGGGCACTGCACTTGCAAAAATGGCCGTTGATGCCCACCTAACTAACAGATGGATTGAAAGTTTTTTTTGGAGTGTCAATGGGCTCAGGGCTGGGTACAAAAATGTAGCATAGCACCCCCTATAATAGCTGTAGTTTGAAGATTGCACCACTCCAAGAACACCTGAATTCTTGCCTAATCTGTCCCTCACAGCAGCAGCAGCAGCCTTTCCCTACACTAGTTAGAGCAGAGTGACGTGCGGCGCTACGTGACTCCAGCTTATATAGAGGCTTGGTCCCATGCTTCACTTGGCTAATCACAGCCATGACATTAGTAGGCATGGCTGTGATGGCTTCTAAGGGCAGACTAGTTAACCATTTGTTGATTGGCTGCCCTGCAGCCTTTGTCCGAACATCGATCTCCAAGCCCAACATTCAGTAAAATGTTCAGGTCTGTGTACTAAAAATCGTAAAGTTCGGTGCAAACCCGAACTTTACAGTTCAGGTTCGCTCAACTCAAATTATGGGTTATCCCGCCTTCCCAGAGTTCCTTGCCCCATGTCCTCGCACATGTAGCCGACATTTTAGCCGGCTAGCCGCCATGTTAGGAAAAATTGCAATTCGTTACTACGATTCTTTATTTCATAAAGTGTTATGTTTTTTTGTTTTTTTTTCATGGATTCTATGTACAATATCGTTTTATTGACTTCCCAGAAACTAGCTTAACTTTATTGAGAAAGGGGCATAGTGTTACAAAAATGTGGAAAGTTTTGTTGCATTTTTGGCATAAAACTAAGCCAAATTTAAGTTAGAGTAGAGAGGTTATACTGTTTGTGGAGCAGATCCATCATCGAGCATCAAGTACTGTGATAAAGCTGTGCATTTTAGGACTCTGTCTAAGGGCTCATGCACACGATCATTGTTTGCCGGTGCCCATATTGTGGCCTGCAAACAGCAGGTCCGTAATATATGGCACCAGCCGTTTTTTGGGTCACTTGAATAGGTCTGCAATCCAGAAGGCACAGAACCCCACAAAAGTACTACGCACTGCTTCCGTGGGTTTTCTCTCCAGTACCTCGGAACTGTACTGCAATTTGCGGTCCCCAATGCACGGAACGGGCGGCACATGTTTATGTGCATGAATCCTAAGTTTAAACAGCCTTACTTTTATATAATATTAGTAAATCTGTCCCATTGTTTTGAAGAATCATTAATGTTCAAATATGCTAATTTCATGTAAAACAAGTTTGAATGTTAGCTGTAATCTAGAACAAATAGTTTTTAATATGAATGGTATTTCTCAAGCAAATGTCAAACCAAACATACTGCTCATTATCACAATTTTCATAAAGGAAAGAAGCCTTAATACTAAACTCATTTATATGTAAAAGTGGCATCTGAAAATCCAACACTGGTAACTCTATCATTAATCTGAGAATTATTTAAAATTATTAAAACCAAAATCTCCAAATCCATGTCTAAAATATATTCCAATACTGTTGCTGTTCAGTCACATAAAGTAGCCCTTCACTTAAATCAACATAAATTATCATAAAAAATCCTTTAATATAGTAGAAAAATGTGTCCTGGGACTCCTCACAACAGACATTATTCTCATTTTATGGAAAACACAAATCCTCAACGGATTAGACATGTTGGTATTTCATCAGTGATGTCTTATTTTAACATTCAATATATAAAGATGGAATCTGAGTATGACCACAGTAACATTTTATAATAAAATTATTTCACTATGTACCGTAAGTTTATGTCTAAGTCTGTGCTTGACTAAGAGCCCTTAAGAAAATTAGATAAGAACTATAGGAATGGAGGAGTCATGAATAATAAGAATTTTATTTGTTTTCAAACTCATCAATTTAGTTGCATAAATGTATGCAACTGAAAAGAACATTACATACATTTGAATGCGGTTGTTTTGGCAGCATGGGCATTAGAGATGAACAAGCCAATTTGGAAGAATTCATGTTTTGAAGTTCGGTGTTCGTGTTTTCTGGCAATTCCATTATGGATTCTGTTACCACAGGCCATAACAGAATTCTATGATGGAATGCATAGCGGTATTCCTTTAAGAGGCATTCCGTCATTTCCTACTAGTCAATTTAAGGTTGTCCTGTATTCAAGACCTTTATCTATTAGTCAGATCAAAGACTGGCTATAAAGAGAATCTCTCACTTCTGTAGGACTGACTCTGCATGTCTATTTATCTAATAAATAAAACAGAGTGTACTGTATGTATGTATGTATGTATGTATGTCTGCTAAAGAAATCCGCACCGTCGTATTTTGCACAGCCTCTTCCTGTGACTCAGGGAACGTCATAGACTATGTTTTGAGTGGAAATTTTCACCCCAAACTTTCCAATTATTTGCCAAAAAAGATGCTAAGTGACCTAACTGCCAAACTCCAGGAGCCATTGTCTGTTGGCTGTTGTGGCAGTTAGCCTGGATATTCATCAGGTTGCATATAGCAACCAATCCCAGCTAAGCTTCTATTTTGCTACAGGTCATTAATATGAGCTCTGATTGGTTGCCATAGTCAACGAAGGACATTCTTAGTATAAGACAGCTTATGTGTGAGTTAATATGATTTCAATTGCGATACATACTGTGGGCATTCGCTCTGGTAGGAAGGGTAAGAGGACACAATACAAAGGGATATTCCGGTTACCATAAACATAACTTAAGTTTTAGACTAATTAATTATCAATAATCTAATATAAAAAGCTTAGTGTATGTGTGTATGTCCACTAAGGGAATCCGCACCGTCACATTTACAGTCACAAAATTTGGCACACAGGTACGTGAAGTGTCCTGGGAGGTTTTAGACCGGGTCTTAGCTCTCGAGCATGTACTGTTTGTGAGATATTCCCAAATAATGCATTAGTCAATAGAAGCCTGGTCAAATGACCCTTATCAGCTCAAAAGACAGACTTCAACCCCTCCCCAGGTCCCGCTAAGCTACGCCCTGATCCGGTTAGGTCATGCCCCCTCCCACTTCGCAGCCGATGGGGATTGAAAAAATGAACGTAAAAATAAACTTCTGTGAGCTGCAGGGGTGGGAGGGAGGGTGACTTTCTCTTTGCAGCTCACGCTCAGACAGCACAGTGCTGCTGTCTGAGTGTGAGCTGTTTAAAAAGGCAGCCTTGTGTCCATCCAGGCCCTGTGCCGTATGGAGGACAGGGAGTCTGAAAGCCGGACTGTCCAGCCTAAAACCAGACCTCTGGCCACCCTAGGGGCAGGCTGCTATGGAGGTCAGTGTTAAGGGGCAGATTGCTGTAGAGGCCAATGTTAAGGGGAGGGGGTGTTGTGGAAATCACTGTTAATTAGATGGGGAACTGTGGAGGTCACTAATAAAGGGCGGCTGCTGTGAAGGTCGCTGTTTAAAGGGCGGAATGCTGTGGAGGACACTGTTAAAAGGGTGGGTGCTGTGGAGGTCTCTGTTAAGGGGGCAGGGAACACTGGAGGTCCCAGTTAATGGGATGGTCCACTATGGAGGTCAATGTTATGGGTTGGGGTTCTGTAGAGGTCACTGTTAAGGGGGCGGGATGTTGTTGAGGTCACAATCTAAGGTAACGGAGCTCTGTGGAGGTCACTGTTAAGGGGGCGGGCTATTGTGGAAATCACTGTTAAAGAGACGGGGTACTGTAGAGGTCGCTAATTAACATATGGCTGCTGTGGAGGTCACTGTTAAAGGGGCGGGGTACTGTAGATGTCACTGTTATAGTGGATACTGTTGATATCTTTTAATGGCAGACACAAACATTAAATGAAATAGATTAAATATACCTGTGCAAAGCCAGGTCCTTCTGCTAATTACCTAATATAATGTAAATTTCACACATTTACTGTTCAGTAGTTATAAAACTAGTTTTCTTCCTCTGCTACTCACTGTGTTTCTTCATAATTTACCATGACATCGACCTGTAGTTCTGAGCTTTTGTTAGGTGGAGCATGCTCAGTGTGTTGCTATCAATTCTCTAGCTAAATGTCTTGTCAAACGAAGGGCGTGTTAGTGTGCTGTTGATTACTGTGTAGAGTGGGCGTGACTGGACTGTATATCAGGCAGCCAATCAATAAACATCAACACTCATGAACAAGCACAAACTCACAGCAGGAAAACTAGGGATAGTGAGGATTGTAGTTTTGTGAGGGAAGACCAGGCACCATGATACTCTCAGTGTGTTGCTGGCTCACACAGGAGCTAGACAAATGGATTGCAAGGTAAAATAAAACTCTGGTTATATGTATCGCATGGTTTCTGGTTGGGTTAGAGATTGCAACCTTAATGCAGTTTTATTTAAAAATTAAGTTATTTTACCGGAATACCCCTTTAAAAACAAGTTCAGTGTTTATTCACACAAGTAGGTTAACAAAAACAAAAGTCACCTTAGGTTTATGTCCTTGTGCTCAATTCACACTGTGCCACGGGTACCACTTAAGAAGGTCCAGTCCTACTAGTTTTAATTCACACCGTGCTGAGGGTACGGCGAAAGAGGGACAAGTCCAGGTGTTCGCCGACCTGTCATCCCAGAAAAGCCGCAAGCCGACATCCAGCCACAGACCTCACAAACCACCTAGTGCCGTCCTGCTGGCCTGTTACAACAGTCAGCTGTCACCAAAGCCCGGACCGGCATATGAGAACGCATCCGGTGCTTGACCTCACCTGGGTGTCAATCAGTATAGCAGCAGATACTGGGAGGAAAATACCTTCCTTTCCACACCAGACCTTTCACTGTGTCACAATAAATACATACACTAAGCTTTATATATTAGTTATCTCTTATATGTATAAAAATGAGTTTCTGTCAGTCTGTTCTTTATGATCGACCAAATGACAGGACCGATCTGCACTAAATTTGGCACATGGGTGTCCAGAAAGGTATTATACTAGGTCTCAGCTCTCTAGGGCCTACCATTCCAGAGATATTCCAAAAAAATGCAAATATGGTACCATCACATGACCCTTATCAGCCAATAGAAGCTCACAGGTTCACACAGTTTTACACCAGGTTTCCATAACAATGCAATCATTTTTCTTCACTACTGTAGGTCACCTTTAAAGGGGAAGAGCACTGTGGAAGACACTGTTAAGAGAGCGGAGTGCTGTTGAGGTCACAGTTAAGGGGACGGTCCGATATGGAGGTCAGTGTTAAGGAACAGAGTGCTGTAGAGGTCACTGTTAAGGGCGTGGGTTATTGTGGAAATCACTCTTAAGGAGATGGGATACTGTGGAGGTCACAAATAAAGGGGCTGTCGCTGTGGAGGTCACTGTTAAAGGGGCTCTTCAAAGCCTTTCTCCACAGATTTACATACTCATCGGCTAACAAAAATAATTGTATGGCTCTAACAAAACCATTAATCCCAAAATGACAATTTTATATGAACACTTATCGTAAATATATACCCACAGCACCATGGTGACCATCATTCTGTACCCAGCATTGGAGAATGGAGAAGATGCTTTTTTCATTTTTCCTAAAGTGTATGGATAAGAATTGAGTACTAATGTGGTAATTGTCAGATAAGACTTTTTTTTAATTCTTGTCAGGTAAAATACTACTACTCAGCTAATGCTACTCTGGCCTTGATAGGTCCTGGGCTGCCAGTGGAAAATGCAATTTTTGATGAAACACAGACCATAAATTAGATGGCTCCTTAAGATTAGATTTACAGCTTTTCTAAGTCAAAAAGGGAGGTAACATGCACACACCATGCAGATGTTGCGCTTGTGCAGGTTTGAACCACCAACCCTAGTGCTGTAGGCAACATTGTTATCCA
This sequence comes from Bufotes viridis, assembly GCA_033119425.1. NCBI lineage: Eukaryota > Metazoa > Chordata > Amphibia > Anura > Bufonidae > Bufotes > Bufotes viridis. The sequence continues at coordinate 64,184,115 of CM065594.1, read as the reverse complement.
TTGAGCACCCACACTTGCACTGAAAGAATATCCACTAAGAGCTCCACTAAATGTACTGTACATTTATGGAACTTAATGTCCACCATTGCGTTTAGAAATCTATAAATCTGCAGTGATTTATTTATTTTTTTTTTTAATTTAACTGTAAACTGAAGTAATTTTTTTTCTGTCATGGCGTAATAAATTATTTAATTATTCTTAAATAAGGCCACCACAATGAGAAGATAGCTGCACATGGATTTATAACACTAGATCTGAACTCAATGGAGGCAGTATAAATGAATGTTTAGAGCTCCCTTTGAGAAGACCAAGAGTAGTTGCTATGGCAATGTCAGGGGAAACAACCTAACCAGTTCAGTAATAGTGCCCCTTCCTAGAGATGTCCCGAACTGTTCACCGGCGAACAGTTCAAGGCGAACATCGCCTGTTCGCGTTCGCTGCGGTGGGCGAACATATGCGATGTTCGATTCGCCCCCTATACATTAGCATTGAGCAAACTTTGACCCTGTACCTCACAGTCAGCAGACACATTCCAGACCCTCCCACTTCCTATCAAAAAGCAAGGACAGCATCCATCCTAGATTCATTCTGAAGCTGCAGTGTTAGTTAGAGCAGGGAGAGTGCTGCTGCTGAATTAATAGGGAAAGCGTTAGCTAGGCCAGTGTTCTGTGTCCACTCCAGTCCTCAAAGACTCATCGGCCTCTTTCACACGAGCATGTCCGGATTAGGCCCCATTCACACGTCCATAGTGTTTTGCGGATCCGCAAACTGCGGATCTAGAACACACCATGCCGGCACTCCCCATAGAGAAGCCTATTCTTGTCCGCAGGCTGCGGACAAGATTAGGACATGTTCTATCTTTTGCGGAGCTATGGCCAGATGTTTCGGGGACGAAACCCGCAAATGCGGAAGCAGAGAGCACATAGTGTGCTCTCCACATCACGTCCGGCTCCATTCACAATGAATGGGTCCGCATCCATTCCGCAGAATTGCGGAACGGATGCGGACAAAAATTTAGGCTGTGTGAATGGCGCCTTAGGTCCAGATGCATTGCGAATGCGTTCAGTGAAAACTGTGTGATTTCACAGGCAAAGCCATTCAGTTTTGCCTGCGATTGCGTTCAGTTGTTCAGTTTTTTCCTGCAATGCCATTTGATGCGTTTTTTACACGCATGATAAAAAACTGAAGGTTTACAAACAACATCTCCTAGCAACCATCAGTGAAGAACGCAACGCACTCGCACATGCTTGCGGATGCAATGTGTTTTTCACACAGCCCTAGCCCCATAGAAGTGAATGGGGCTGCGAAAAACGCAAAATATAGAACATGCTGCGATTTTCACGCAACGCATTGAAATGAATGGGTCAGGATTCAGTGTGGATGCTATGCGTTCACGTCACGCATTGCACCCATGCGGAAAACTCGCTCGTGTGAAAGGGGCCATCTGCTGTAAGGACAGCGTCCTGATAGCACACCAAAAAGCCCTTTTTAGGGCTGGTACATCAGTCTGCTTTATATATTTCTTTCTATATATATTGTGGGGAGTCGCTCTGGTAGATAGCAGTGCGGGTGCAGTATAGAGGCAAAACAGGGAGTCCAGATAGTGCAACAAACAGTGTTTTATTCACACTTGCACAAAATAAAACAGTCTCTTGGTGTTAATTCACACACATAAGAAATCAAGCGGAAAAACAAGACAGTCCAAAACAGGCTCCAGTCACCTGGGAGGTTTTTAGATGCAGGTTCACACCTGGCTGTCAGTCCAGCCGTAAGACAGTCGCCGTCAGGCTTCCAGGTCGTCTGCACTCCTCCTTGCTGGGCTCTTGCTTCCAGCCCAGAGAACTTCCAAACACAAGTGAAACAGTCTAACAGCAGCTCCAGAACAATCACACCCTCCACACCCAGCTGCTGGCTGTGTTATAAAGGCCCTGGAAAACCCGGCCTGGACCGTGGGGAGTAGGCACCCACCCAACTCTTTGCCTACTCCCAGTAAGAGCCGGCCCGGATTGGCTTTGCAGCCAAACTAAATGGCAAGGTGTCAAGCAGCACTAGCTGCTGCTGACACACCAAAAATCCGGCTCTTACCTCACCGAGGCCAGGAACCTCGGTGACACGTACCTCCCGTCGACCACAGTACTTGCACCTTACCACAATATATATATATATATATATATATATATATATATATTGCAGTTGCCTGCCCATGTGTGAGAGGCCGCAGGCCCACAGACTGTACTGTGTGCATACCACTCATATAGGGTGGCACAGTACCTTGTAGATAAAAAAGTCATTTAATTTTTACCCTTTAATATAATTGCAGTTGCCTGCCAGTGTGTGTTAGGCCCACAGACTGTACTGTACCCACTGCCCACCACTCATATAGGGTGTCACAGTACATTGCACGGCGCAAGCGCAGTGACCTAAAATTCAAACAAAGAGGACCGAGCATGGTTCTTTTTCCATCTCCCAGTTCCAAAAATCTATTCACTACACCGGCCCTGGCCCTGATAAGGGACAAAACAGAGATTAAGCTGATAGGAATAGTATGTAGTTAACACTAGTTGCATTGGTGGCAAATTCCATTGCAAGTGCCCAAAATTAGAAGGAAGCGGACAGAGCAAGCTTTTTTATCTCTCTCCCCATGCAAGGATTCAATTCAATACACGTCCCCTGATAGGGTACTTAACAAAGATTAAAATGGTAAGAATAGTAGTTCACACTATTTGTATTGGTGGCACAGTACATTGCGCGGAGCACGCGCAGTGCCCCAAATTGGAAGTAAGAGGAATGACCAATCATCTTTTTCCATCTGCCGGTTCTTAAAATCTATTCGATACACGTCCCCTGATAGGGGACGTAACATGGATTGAACTGGGTGGCACAGTACATTGCACGGCTCACGCGCAGTGCCCTAAATTGGAAGGAAGAAGACCGACCAACCATCTTTTTCCATCTCCCGATTCCTAAAATCTATTCCATACACCGGTCCCTGATAAGGGACAAAACAGAGATTAAACTGGTAAGAACAGATTTTTTTAATTTAAAAAATAGAGGACAGCCTCTGCGGAGCTGGGCATTTTTTGGCCGCGTTACTGAATGCTCATTCACAATGGCTGTAGGCTCATGCGTCCTTTTGCTGAGGTGACAAACCTGGTCAGTCAAACCCAAGGCAACATCATCGACCTCATCCTACATGCGTTTTTTCTGGAGCGTGCCCTGCGAAGAGTGCTGGTTTAGGCCGTAGATAAGCATGAAGAGGAAGAGTTGTGGTCACCATCACCACCAGAAGCAGCCTTGTCGTCGTCGATTGCTAGACCTGCGGCAACGCAGAGAGAGGAGTCTGAAGAAGAGGAGTCAGAGGAGGAAGGTGGCTTTGAGGAGGTGGAAGACCAACCACAGCAGACGTCCCAGGGGTCTTGTTCTCACCTTTCGGGGACCATTGGTGTTGTACGTGGCTGGGTGGAGGAAGAGACCTTTAATGATGTCAGTGAGGACAAGGAAAGGGACATGACTAGCTTGGTATCCAACCTTGTGCAAATGGGGAGTTTGCGGATGTGCAAATGGCCTGTTTGCAGTTGTTTGTGGTGCGTTAAACAGGGAGTTTGGTCTGTCACTGTGAAGCGGGCGTAACCCTTACACTATCTGATCGATACAACATCATACCTGATCGTATACACACACTGGATGTCTTAAAGCACGTTATTCCAAACAATTTAGGAATGTTAGGTGATTTATGCCCTTTATGGATTAAAACCCGACTCTGCGTCAACTACGTAATTTTCCATGGGAGTTTTGCCATGGATCCCCCTCCAGCATGCCACAGTCCAGGTGTTAGTCCCCTTGAAACAACTTTTCCATCACTATTGTGGCCAGAAAGAGTCCCTGTGGATTTTAAAATTCGCCTGCCTACTGTAGTCTATGGCGGTTCGCCGGTTCGCGAACATTTGCGGAAGTTCGTCTTCGCCGTTCGCGAACAGAAAATTTTATGTTCGACATCTCTACCCCTTCCTAGCATTTGACCCATAGCAGTTCCAGACCCTGCATCGAGGGTGGGGTGGATATATCACTGTCCTGAGCATTGTTGTTGTGCAGCATCTAGGACATTGTTTGACGATTCTTCTCCATATTTCCTTATTTACAGGATTTATGCAACAACTATGAAAAAAAAGTGGATTGCTCTTTGTATACATAGTTATTGATCTCGTCCTCGATATCATTAATAAATAAATTAAATAATAGACTGCCCAGCACTGAACCTTGGGGTACACTACTTATAACCCGGGACCATTCTGAATAGGAATCATTGACCACAACTCTCTGGAAACGGTCCTTCAGCCAGTTTTCAATCCAAATGCAAACTATACTTTCCAAGCCTATAGACCTTACTTTACCTATTAAACGTCTATGAGGGACAGTATCAAAAGCCTTTGCAAAATCCGAAACACTACATCCACAGCCGCCCTTCTGTCCAGGCTACTACTACCTCCTCAAAAAAATCTGGTTAGTCTGACAACTTCTGTTCTTGGTAAACCCATGTTGGTTATCACATACATTATACATTATGATATTATTTACAGTCACATACTCTTGTATATACATACAAATACAGAAATGCAACAGCAGTCTGCAACCAGCACTCTGCCCTGCCTCTATGCTAGAAGCTATCAAAGGTCGTTGGTGTACATTTTGATCAAAAAGTAATAAGCCACTTGCCACATCAAGGCTGCCTCTATGAGTGGTCCTAACGCTAAATCCTACCTGTTGTGGGATACAACAGCCACATAGAATCCAGGGACTGCAGGCCCAGCATGCATGCTCGGATCAACCATGCTTATTAACTCTTTCTCGTGCCATAACAGCCTCCATTAGATCCAGGAATGCAGGTACCAACATGCATGCTGAGCCCACTATATATACTCATCCCGGAGCCAGATGGTTACTAGCAGGTACTATGAATGCAAGTGTTGTGTTTATACTCCTGTATATAGTCACTTAAGAGTTCTTCAAACATTTTTCCCACAACTGAAGTTAAACTAACTGGTCTATAATTACCTGTGAAGGACCTAGATCCCTTTTTGAATATGGGCACCATATTTGCCTTGCGCCAATCACTTGGCACTGTACCAGTACCTAGAGAATCTTTAAAAATTATGAACAGGGGCACACCAATGACTGAACTGAGCTCTTTAGGCACTCTTGGGTGTAATCCATCTTGACCCGGAGCTTTGTTCACATTTACCCTATTTAACTTGGACCATATCTACAGTTAGCCAATTGAGTATATTACTGGATGATGTACTAACAGCCCCAGCACCACAGATATCAGCTCATTTCTCTTCTTTTGTATATACAGAGCTAAAAAACCTATTTAGTAACTCTGCCTTTTCCTTATCTTCAGTGACTACCCCCCTTTACCATTATTTAGTGGACCTACCTGCTCAGACCTAGGTTTATTAGCATTTATATATTTAAAGAATTTTTTGGGATTTGTTTTGATCCCTTTTGTTACCTGCTGTTCGTTTTGTATTTTTGCTAATTTTATCTCCTTTTTACAGATTTTATTAAGTCCTTTGTATTCTTCAAAAGCTACAGCTAAACCCTCAGATTTGTATTTTTAAATTCCCTTTTTTTGTCTTTTATTGCGCTTTTTACAGTAGCTGTCAGCCACTGTTAGCCGTTTATACTTGTTACCTAAAGGAATACATTTTTTAGTGCAATTACTCAATGTGGATTTAAAGCTCTTCCATTTAGGCCTCATGCACACGACCGTTGTTTGTTTCCGTGTCCGTTCCATCTGCAAATTTTGCGTCCATCAAAAAAAACGGATGATGGACCGTTTTTTTGGGCGGATCTGTTTTTTTGGCAGATCCGTTGTAATAATGCTTATCCTTGTCCGCAAACGTGAAAAAAATAGGACATGCTCTATTTTTTTGACGGAATGTAAACACGGACCACGGATGCTGAACAAAAACGGTTGACCATCCGCATTTTTTGACGAACCCATTGAAATAAAGGGGGAAGCATCCTATCCGTGAAAAAAAACGTAACGGATGCGGAAACAAACAACGGTCGTGTGCATGAGGCCTTATCCTCAGTACTATTATTTGACAGTAGTTGCTCCCAGTCTATGCCCTGAAATGCTGCCCTCAACCCATGGAAATTAGACTTTTTGAAATTTAGTGTCTTTGCTCTGCCTGACAGAGTTTGCTTCTTATAGTTAAGGGGGAATTTAATTATATTGTGGTCACTATTACCTAGTGTTTCTCGAACAGTAACATTTCCAACAAGCCCTGCATCATTAGAAATTACTTGATCCAACAGAGCATTGCCCCTAGTGGGAGCTTCTACAAACTGACCCATAAAGTGGTCCTGCAGCAAGTTGAGGAACTTTCTCCCCTTTGCGGTTGAGTCAGATCCATGACCCCAGTCAATATCTGGAAAGTTAAAATCTCCTATTATGACCACTGTACCAGCTTGTGCAGCCTACTCTATTTGGTTATACAGTTGCATTTCTATCTCTTCTGTAATGTTAGTGGGTCTATAGATTACACAAAGTATTATTTTGTCAGAGTTTTTATTCCTTTGAACTTCCACCCATAAGTTTTCCCCATCCTCGCCCACAATTACCTCTTTCACACTTGTCTTAAGATCACTCCTAACATACAGGCACACACCACCTCTTTTTCTATTGACCCTTTCTTTCCTAAATAGTGTAAAACCCTAAATATTTACAGCCCAGTCATGCGAAGAGTCCAACGAAAGTCATGCGAATGTCTCAGCCACACCAACCATATCTGTGTTCTTCTAGTACCATAGCCCCCAGCTCCCCATGTGTATGGGTGGTACAATTTTTTTTTCCTATAGTTGGTTTTATAGCTGCATTCATACAACTTAATTAACAGCAATAAAAAATAATCATTGGTTATGGTTTTTATTCCATGGCAAAGAGAATTCCTACCTAAAACTCAAAATTAAAGAGGATCTGTCTGTTTTAGAAATTAAATGCATTCCCCATGTACTAAGAATTCTAGAGCATCTATTCTTAAAATTCCAGTTATGACATTCTTTCCTGCACATTAACTGACATTATCCATTCAGTGCTATTAGTAGGACACATCCCAATTGGTAGCATCCAGATGGAGCTTTACTCCCTACACAGTGGCAAATACCTTCCACCCATCATCTCATATTTGCTGCCTGTTCTCCCTTTATATCCTTATTACTGTAGGGAAATTGCAATTTTTGCCACTCCTAATGCTTAGATAACTAACCAATAAGGAATACTCAGGCTAAATAGCAATATATATATATATATATATATATATATATATATATATATAAACTCACCTAAAGAATTATTAGGAACACCTGTTCTATTTCTCATTAATGCATTTATCTAGTCAACCAATCACATGTCAGTTGCTTCAATGCATTTAGGGGTGTGGTCCTGGTCAAGACAATCTCCTGAACTCCAAACTGAATGTCAGAATGGGGAAGAAAGGTGATTTAAGCAATTTTGAGCATGGCATGGTTGTTGGTGCCAGACGGGCCGGTATTTCACAATCTTCTCAGTTACTGGGATTTTCACGCACAACCATTTCTAGGGTTTACAAAGAATGGTGTGAAAAGGGAAATACATACAGTATGCGGCAGTGCTGTTAGCGAAAATGCCTTGTGGATGCTAGAGGTCAGAGGAGAATGGGCCGACTGATTCAAGCTGATAGAAGAGCAACGTTGACTGAAATAACCACTCATTACAACCGAGGTATGCAGCAAAGCATTTGTGAAGCCACAACACGCACAACCTTGAAGCGGATGGTCTACAACAGCAGAAGACCCCACCGGGTACCACTCATCTCCACTACAAATAGGAAAAAGACGCTACAATTTGCACGAGCTCACCAAAATTGGACTGTTGAAGACTGGAAAAATGTTGCCTGGTCTGATGAGTCTCGATTTCTGTTGAGACATTCAAATGGTAGAGTCTGAATTTGGCATAAACAGAATGAGAACATGTATCCATCATGCCTTGTTACCCCTGTGCAGGCTGGTAGTGGTAGTGTAAGGGTGTGGGGGATGTTTTCTGGGCACACTTTAGGCCCCTTAGTGCCAATTGGCCATCGTTTAAATGCCACGGGCTACCTGAGCATTGTTTATGACCATGTCCATCCGTTCATGACCACCATGTACCCATCCTCTGATGGCTACTTCTATCAGGATAATGCACCATGTCACAAAGCTAGAATCATTTCAAATTGGTTTCTTGAACATGACAATGAGTTCACTGTACTAAAATGGCCCCCACAGTCACCAGATCTCATCTCAATAGAGAATCTTTGGGATGTGGTGGAACGGGAGCTTTGTGCCCTGGATGTGCATCCCTCAAATCTCCATCAACTGCAAGATGCTATCCTATCAATATGGGCCAACATTTCTAAAGAATGCTATCAGCACCTTGTTGAATCAATCCCACGTAGAATTGAGGCAGTTCTGAAGGCAAAAGGGGGCCCAACACCGTATTAGTATGGTGTTCCTCATAATTCTTTAGGTGAGTGTATGTATATATAAGCTAGGAGAAAAAAGAGAACTAAGTCCGAATAACAACAAAACACTTGAACAACTCCGTAGGAATTACATAAATACCTTTATTGACATGCACAAAATGCTAACAAGATTGGTAAAAATATACAATGTACAAAGCAGCAGGTAAAAAATACATAGGGAGAGAGAGGACAGATCATGGGGGGCGGCTGAAAAGTCAGCCACAATCATAGCCACCAAGAAAAATAGAGGGAGTGAACAGTCTACAAAAATAATAACACTAGTGAAAAATCACCATAGTGCAAAAAACATAGAAGACTGCAAATCACTCCACAAGTAAAGAAACATAAAAATAAAAAGTACCAAAATACCAAGTGCTCTGATGTCGACCCTGCAGTCATCTCCCGCCCATCGCCACTTCGCCTTTGAAGACTTCTTCCGGGATTTATGAAATTGCTATGAGGTTGTTCAAGTGTTTTGTTGGCATCCTAATGTTTGGAAAGATGCAGCTTTCACCGCTGATTCCGGCATCTGAGATGAACATTGAAGGTGTTCAGGGGTTAATCCAGTGGAAAAACAAAAATTTAAATACTCATCTTATCCACTTGATTGCGAGATTTTGCACATGATCTTCAATTAATATGGCAGTGGTGACCTCTTCACGTGCAAATGGGTGAGAATAATTTTACTTTTTCCTCCTTTTCAGGAAAAATAAATTTGTTACCATGAAGCAAAAGGAAATTCAGCTTTGCGGCAAATTGAATTTTCCCTGAAATTCTTATCGAAGTCCACCTCAGATACTTCGATTCACTCAACCCTAGCAGTGAAAGAGAGGCAGAGCAGAAGGAGAAGAAAGTACAGAGATGAAAAATTCATTCTGCACCTTGCCTTATGTTTAAAAAATGGCGAGATGAAAAAGAACGGTGGAATTAGGCTACCTTCACATGACAAATAGGGCACAACTTCACTGCAACATTTGTCGCGCGACATTTTGTCGCACTATTGTCGCGCGACAATTTTTATAATGGGAGTCTATGGTGTTGCATTTCGACATGTGACATGCTGCGACTGCGATGCGACAGTTGAAGAAAAACCCATCTTGAATGGATTGTTTGCGACTGTCGCATCGCATTCGCAGCATGTTGCATGCCGCAATGCGACACCATAGACTCCCATTATAAAAACTTTAGCGCGACAATAGTGCGACAAAATGTCGCGCAACAAATGTCGTCGTGTCAACCTAGCCTAAACCTTTAACTACTTTAGTTCGTCTTCCAAACTTTGTATTTTCCTTCTTATAAATACAGCCTCCCATAAGTACAGTAATTACCATTTCAGTAGTCATTACACAGAAACCTAATTAATTCTAAAAACATGCTCTTTATATAGCCAATTTTATATGTAATAAATTATAATCAAAACAAAATTCTTAACAGACTCTCTAACATTACTAAGCCATTCCCCAAAGCAAATGAAAATGATGGATGAACCCACGTGTATCTCATATATGTTTTATATCATCATTTTATTATGAAAATCTATTGATTTCATCTAAAATCCATTGTATTTCCATATAATGCATTACAAATTGTAGAATCTACCACTGAAATAAAAGCTGTCAGTCTCTTAGGAGCCTTTAAATTGGATGAAGATAACAGTTGAAGCTATGTAACTACTTATATTTTTCAGATAATAATATGAAATAATACTTTGAACATTTTTGTCTGAAAAAGAATTGAACGTAATATCGGTACAACACAGGTAATCACAGTTCTTTGAATTGAGCAGTAGAACTTCACTATTTTACTGTCCCATATGATGTCTCTAATTGTACAAAAGCACACTCCTCTAGAAAAGTGTAGTGCGTTATCACTCAGTCTGCACTATGCCAGCAAAAAGTAATTGATTACTTGGCACTGAGATGAAAGAGACACCTCAGGCTTAGACGCCTGAATCATTACTGCATCATCATTTTACCCTTCCTGCTGCCACACTCCTGCTTTACATTTAATTCAAGCTTTGCAGCATTTTAATAGTACAGATTGTAGCACACAAATCCTGGATGTGTACAGGAGCTGAACCCTCTGGGTGGTTTCTATGTGTTTGTACTGCAGATTTTGAGTGATGTCTGTTTTATACTCTATAAATCATTTTGTTCAGATTTTAGTTTTCCGTTTGAATAAAAAGCATGAAATATCAGGGAGAACTGTTTATTTCTTGGTCTGCTGGTAACTTATTGTGCAGATAGAAATGTGTTAATCTGTTATTTTGCACAGTAAACAGTTCTACATGGTATCAGAATGTGTTTTCTGTGGTTTTATGCAGGACTGTAGGTACACTACATTAAATGTGCGGGTTGTAATTTATCATGATGCATTGCGGTACACGCCTGTGAGGTGAATGATTCAGCAATGTTGTCCTATATCAATTTTAATGTTTTTGCTGGGTGTTATAGATATGCATATTTCCAAATGAAAGTATGACATGAATGTATAAGGCTACTTTTACATCTGCGTTGTTAATTCCAGTTTAGAGCCGGCAAAGGATCTCAAAACCGGAATTAAATGGATCAGTGCCATTTAATACATTTGGCTGCATCCTTTTCGGATGAATCCAGATGTATTAAATCAAAACTGAACAAACCAGATCTGGTATGAAAATCATTGTAAGTCAATGGCACCCGGATCCGGTTTTGTAGCTACCAAAAAAACAATCCAGCACCATTGACTTACATTGATTTTCATACCAGATCCAGTTTGTTCCATTTCGCAAACCGGGCATAAAACTGCAGCTTGCTGCAGTTTTGTGTCTGGCACCAAAATGCAACAAAACAAAATGCAACAAAACATCCTGATCAGTTTTGTGTCCACTGAGAATGAATAGGGACAAAACTTAACAGTTTAATTCCTGTTTTAAGATCCTCCTGCCAGATCTCAAGATCAGAATTGAAAATGCAGGTGTGAAAGTAGCTTAACTGGTAGAGGACCCGCGCTGTACATGTACAGCGCAGATATCCGTGACTTAAGGACCAGTGCTGTACATGTACGGCGCTGTGATCCGGCAGGTGCAGGAGATGCACCTTCGCAATCCGTGGCAGAGGTCTGGCAGTCACTGATAGCCTGACACCTGCTGGATGCGGCGCATTAACCCTTTTTGTACCGTGGTCACTGCTGACTGCAGCACATGCGATGTCCTTGCGGGGATCAGAGCTGCCATCGAGTCCGCGCGCTGCTGTGACGGGGACCCGATGTCAGGGAAGTCAGCCCGATGCCTTCCTTAGGCATCGTGGCTGCCTTCCAGGAGAGCCTGTGAGATCCAGCCCCCTGGATCTCACAGGCAAGCAGGTTGTAAGTGTATTACAGTCTGTAATACACTTACAGCCAATGCATCACAATACAGAAGTATTGTGATGCATTATAAAGGGGATCAGAGCCCCAAAAGTTGAAGTCCCAGAGTGGGACAAAGTGTAAAAGAAAGTTAAAAATAAAAATTTTTATGGAATAAAATTACAAGTTTCAAGTAAAAAAAATTATAAAAAATAGGGGAAAAATGAAAAGTAGACATATTAGGTATCGCCACGTCCGTATCAACTAGCTCTATAAAAATATCACATGACCTAACCCCTAATGAACACTATTAAAAAAATAAAATAAAAACTGTGCTAAAAAAAAAAAATTTTTGTCACCTTACATCACTAACAGTGCAACACCAAGCGATCAAAAATGCCCCCCAAAATCATACCAATCTAACCATCACCTCATCCCGCAAAAAATGAGCTCCTACCTAAGACAATCGCCCAAAAAATAAAATAAGTATGGCTCTCAGACTATGGAGACACTAAAACATGATTCTTTTTGTTTCAAAAATGCTTTTATTGTTAAATGTAAAAAAAAAAAAAGAAAAAGTAGACGTATTAGGTATCGCCGTATCTGTAAAAACCTGCCCTATAAAAATACCACATGACCTAACCCCTCAGATGAACACTGTAAAAAAAAGTGTCAAAAAACACACACAAAAAGTGTAATAGCAAGCAATGTCACATGCACCCCAAAATAGTACCAATCTAATCGTCATCCCGCAAAAAATGAGACCCTACCTAAGACAATCGCTCAAAACATTAAAAAACTATGGCTCTCAGAATAGGAAGACACTAAAACATGATTTTTTATTTTTGTTTAAAAATGAAATCATTGTGTAAAACTTAAATAAATAAAAAAAGTATACATATTGGGTATTACCACATCCATAATGACCTGCTCTATAAAAATATCGAATGACCTAACCCCGCAACACCTTAAAAACAATAAAATAAAAACGGTGTCAACACCAAGCAATCAAAAAGACGTATTCCCCCCAAAATAGTACCAATCTAACCTCATCCCGCAAAAAATGAGCCCAAAAAATAAAAAAAATCTATGGCTCTCAGAATATGAAGACAATAAAACATCATTTTTTTGGTTTTAAAAATGCTGTTATTGTGTAACACTTGAGTAAATAAACAAATATATATATATATATTATGTATCGCTGTGTCCGTAAGAACCTGCTGTATAAAAATATCGCATAAGCTAACCCCTCAGATGAACACCGTTAAAAAAAGTGTGTCAAAAAAGGCATTTTTTATCACCTTACATCACAAAAAGTGTAATACCAAGTGATCAAAAAGTCATATGCACCCTAAAATAGTACCAATCAAACCGTCATCACATACCGAAAAAAATTAACCTCCTACATAAAAGTCACCAAAAAAAAAAAAAAATTACGGCTTTCAAAATGTGGAGACTAGAGATGAATTTTCCTGAAAAATTTGCTTCGATCCAAATTAATTTGCGATAAATTGCATAAAAAACATCTATTTCCGGGCTGCATAGAGCCTTTATATGGGTGTGCTGGGTTAGTAAAATACTGTGATTTAGTATGATATGCATATAACAGGCATCGTTATTAGAATCACTGCACATTTAAGTTATTTGGGCAGTCACAGGGCCAAAACTGACCAAATAACTGAAGTATTAACTCAGCCTTACAGGTCCACATTAGCGTCAAGAATAAGCACACTCCTTTTACACCCTCGTCAGCTGATTCCACGCTTATTCAAGTAGAGCCCCCCCGACAGAGTGGAGAGGGTGTCAGCAGTAAGTTTGTGTTGAAGTCACTGATTACTTTGCCCTTCCTCTGATCCGTCAGAACAATAACCCACAAAAAACAGATCTTGTCTGGGGAGCATACACCTTCACTTGGTCAGCATCAGTATTGCTAATGCCAAAAAAAAAAAAAGGAGTTGATCTAAAACAGAGATGACATGTGAATGGAATATTTGCATGTCTTCTGAGTTTTGTTCCCACTCCTGCTTTTGGCTACCAAATCATAAGCCAATTCTGATGGGAACATATAGGCCTTACAGCTGCTACACAGACAGGGTCCATTGTGCGTCTCATTTTTCCTTCCTTCTGAAAGATCAGCATTTGCTCAATAATCCATCAATATTGCTAATGCACAAAATAATGTAATATTGTAAAATCGGGATAAATCTGGGGGCCGCGTGTCGGCTTCTACACACTTTCAAAATAATCCTTCAGCGGGGTGAATAGATGCCGGATGACTGGGACTCTCCATGACCTTCCAAGGAGCAGCTGTCGGGAGCAGCGGTTCATTTCTTAGATGTCCGTATAGTGCAGGGGGAATACGAAGACCCACTCCATCTTGATGCACCACAGAATGCCCTCCTTTTGATTTCCATGATGACTGGGAACCCGTGATTTTTTCACCGGACTATGAGATTTGGGGCCTGGTTGGTGGTTTGAATCTTGACTAACTTTGCAACTCTTCTGGACTCCAAGCTATCTTGAACCTTTGTCTTCTCATTGTCTGTAGATTCTGGAGGTCTGTTCATGCCAGTCAGGTTGTCAACAGAAGTATCTTGGTCAATGAGCAGCCAAATACCACACTTGCAGCAATCTTGACAGCATCCATCTCCAGGTGGAGAGGAATTGTTTTCTTTGCATGCTTTCTCCATTGCAACACCACGTCCTTGAATACACAGAAGTCTGGCCAATTCTCTCCTGTTGTAGACAAAATTAAAAATGTTTATAAAATGTATAAAATATTTTTTTATTAAATTAATTAAATATACAGATGGAGCAGGGGTAAGACTCCCACCCTCAACTCAAATGTCATCACGTTATCTTGAAACAAAAGCCATTAAGAAGCAATTGTTTCACTAGTTTAGTTAACTAAACTGAAGTTAACCAATCTCAGAAAACAGGAGTCTTAATCCTGCTACATTTGTAATAAGAATGCCCCCCTTTTGATTTCCATGATGACTGGGAATCCGTGATGTTTTCACCGGATGATGAGACCGGGGCCTGGTTGGTGGTTTGAATCTTGACGAACTTTACGATTCTTCCGGGCTCCAAGCTATCTTGAATAGTGATGAGCAAGCATGCTCGGCCGAGTACTGGTTCGGCTAGAGCATTGCTATGCTCGGCGCTCGGCTGTACTCGGCCTAGCACCAAGTGTATTCGTCGCATTGCTCGAGTCTCCTACCCGCACGTTTGGGGCCTTCTAAACAGCCAATCAAGGTCCAGGTAAGTAATTCCCCTCAGTGTAAGGCCATAGCCATGTTAGCTATAAGCCTTACACTGATTGGCCCGCCGGAACACGTGATACCATTTCATATAGGACCTGTGGTCTGGCGCTCAGCTCATTCAGCGTCAGGAAGAGCAGACAGTAGGTAAGGAAGGATAGCGTTTTGCTCTAAATTACTGTTTTTACTCCAAAAACCTTTATTGAAAGACCTAGCAGTCCTTTTAAGGACTAAAGTGTGTGTTTGACAGCAGTGCAGAAACTTTTTTTTTTTAAGAAGGGGTTTGCTTCAGCACTATCAAGGACAGGCGTCACCAGGAAGGGACAGAACGTGCAGGGCTTGAAAATCCCTTTTTTAACTTCTAAAAGACAGATATATTTCAGATTAGTGACATCTACAATACACCATCATAAAGCAGTGTGTTTAACAGATATTATAAAAAGGGGCTTATTCACTACAGTGTCCTTGGTACTGAGATACACACTGCACCATCATAAAGCAGTGTGTTGGGCAGACATTATAAAAAAGGGGCCTATTGGGGATGCTGGGAGTGAGTCGTACCCTGGGATTGAACAAGTGCTACCCACGCCAAGGATTGCGGGCCCTACATTCATCAGGATCTCCACCAGCAGCTATGTTACTGGCTCCAACCCCCACTTCTCCTCCTCCACCGCCTCCTCCAACAGGCCGTACTGAAGCTGATCTGCTTAGGGGACAAACAGCACACCACCGCCGAGCAGGATATAAGAGACCAGACCGAGCTGTGGCTCTCGCAACTAAATCTACAAACAGACATGGTTGTGTCTGACAATGGCAGTAACTTGGTGGCGGCTTTGGAGCTTGGCAAACTGACACACATTCCATGCCTAGCCCACGTCTGAAACTTAGTGGTTTAGCAGTTTATCAAAACCTACCCCGATTTGCAGGAGCTACTAGTGAAGGCGTGCTGCTTGTGTGCCAATTTACGAAAGACGTCCACAGCTTCAGCCGGTCTGTCAATGCTGCAGCGACTGTTGAGCGACGTGAGCACGCAGTGAAACTCTACATTCTACATGTTGGCCAGGCTTTGTGAGCAGCAGAGGGAAGTTATGGATTACCAGCTGCAACATGGTCGTCGCCTTTTCAGTCAACTGCCACTATTCACAAGCCAGGAGTGGGCATTGATGTCAGACCTAGGTGAGGTTTTAAAAAACTTTAATGAATCCACACAGATGGTTAGTGGCGATAATGCTAATATCAGTATAACCATACCACTGCTGTGTCTACTCAAACGATCGCTGCTTACAATTAAGAAGGATGCTTTGAATGTGGCAGACTGGGTAATGGGGGAGGAGATGACACAAGGTGATAGCCAGACCTCCCCCAGTTCGTCTACACAGCACCAATTGGGCCATAAAGTGGAGGAGGAGCTGTAGACACTTGCCTCTGATACAGAGGCTAGCACCCATGGAACTTTAACGCCATCTGTTCAGCGTGGATTGGTAGAAGAGGAGGAGGAGGATGAGGGTATGGAGAGTCCTCCTGAAGTTGACATCGACACCTTGCCCATTGGTACTCTGGAACACATGGCTGACTTCATGTTAGGCTGCCTTTCCGGCGACCCTCGCGTTATATGCATTTTAGGTAACACAGATTACTGGGTGTTCACCCTTCTTGACCCCCGCTACAAAGAGAAATTCTCATCTCTCATTCCTGTGGTGGAGAGGACGAGTAAAACCGTGCAATACCAGAAGGTACTTGTTGACAGATTGCTCCAAAATTTTCCTCCTGACAATGCGGCCGCCAGAGTCTGTACTTCCTTAGGCAACCGAGGAAGTGAGACAAGTGGAACACACAGTAGTTCCAACAGAGGCAGGGCAACAATTTCCAAGGCATGAGACACTTTCATGACACCACGCCAGCAACCTCACCCTGAAGCGCAGCCTAGTACTACAAGGAGGGAAAAGTTTTGGAAAATGGTGAAGGAATACATTGCAGACCGTGTCAGTGTCCTAAATGATCCCTCAGTGCCTTACAACTACTGGGTGTCCAAGTTGGACACGTGGCACACACTTGCGCTCAACGCCTTGGAGGTGCTGGCCTGCCCTGCCGCCAGCGTACAGATAAGCGTATCCGCTTGTCCACTGACAATGCTGACAGGTTGCTCGGATAAAAATGAACAAGGCCTGGATTGCCCCTGACTTCTCCACTCCAATGAGGAACAAAAACGCAATTTAAATGTATGCTTTATAATGTACTCAATCCACAAGATTCAGATGCACACTTTTTACTGCAAAAAAAAGGATATATGTTTGAATCTTGTTTTCTCATCCGCCTCCTCCTCCGCCTCCTCTTCCATTCTGAATATATATGCCCTCACTACAATGTTTTGTAGGGTTAGCTCGGCTTCAGGTCCTCACCTCCAATGCTTTATACAGTCTGCTCACCTGTAGGCCATTACTGCAATGTTTTATGGGGTTCGCTCGGTTTCTGGCCCTCACCTCCAATGTTTTATACGGTCTGCTCACCTTTTGGCCATCACTGCAATGTTTAATGGGGTTCCTCACCTTCAGTCCTTTACCTCCAATGCTTTATAAGGTCTGCTCACCTGTAGGCCATTACTGCAATGTTTTATGGGGTTCGCTCGCCTTCAGGCCCTCAACTCTAATGTTTTATATGGTCTGCTCACCTTTAGGCCATCACTGCAATGTTTTATAGGGCTTGCTCGGCTTCAGGCCCTCACCTCTAATGTTTTATACGGTCTGCTCACCTGTGGGCCATTACTGCAATGTTAAATGGGGTTCGCTCGGCTTCTAGCCCTCACCTCCAATGTTGTATACGGTCTGCTCACCTTTTGGCCATCACTGCAATGTTTAATGGGGTTCGCTCACCTTCAGTCCTTTACCTCCAATGCTTTAAAAGGTCTGCTCACCTGTAGGCCATTACAACAATGTTTTATGGGGTTTGCTCGCCTTCAGGCCCTCAACTCTAATGTTTTATATGGTCTGCTAATCTGTAGGCAATCCCTGCAATGTTTTATGGGGTTTGCTCGGCTTGAGGCCCTCATCTCTAATGTTTTATATGGTCTGCTCACCTCTAGGCCATCACTGCAATGTTTAATGGGGTTCTCTCGGCTTCAGGCCCTCCCCTCTAATGTTTTATACGGTCTGCTCATATATAGGCCATTACTGCAATGTTTATTTGGGGTTCGCTTACCTTCAGGCCCTCACCTCTAATGTTTTATATGGTCTGCTCACCTTTAGGCCATCACTGCAATGTTTTATGGGGTTCGCTCACCTTCAGTCCTTTACCTCCAATGCTTTATAAGGTCAGCTCACCTGTAGGCCATTACTGCAATGTTTTATGGGGTTTGCTCGCTTTTAGCCCTCAACTCTAATGTTTTATACAGTCTGCTCACATTTTGGCCATCACTGCAATGTTTAATCGGGTTTGCTCGCCTTCAGGCCCTCACCTGTAATGTTTTATATGGTCTGCTCACCTGTAGGCCATCGCTGCAATGTTTTTGGAGTTTGCTCACCTTCAGAACCTCACCTCTAATTTTTTTTATGGTCTGCTCACCTGTAGGCCATCACTGCAATGTTTTATGGGGTTTACTCGGCTTTAGGCCCTCACCTCTAATGTTTTATACGGTCTGCTAACCTGTAGGCCAGCACTGCATTGTTTTATGGGGTTTGCTAGGCTTGAGGCCCTCACCTCCAATGCTTTATATGGTCTGCTCACCTGTAGGCCATCACTGCAATGTTTTATGGGGTCGCTCACCTTCAGGCCATCACCTCTAATGTTTTATATAGTCTGCTCACCTGTAGGCCATCACTGCAATGTTTAAGGGGTTCGCTCACAATCAGGCCCTCACTGCAATTTTTTTTATAGGCTTCGCTATCCTTCTGGCCCTCAACTATAATGTTTTAGAGGGTAACCAGCAGGAACTTTCTCCAAATGTTTTTGAGGGTCATCAACAGGCCATCAATGATAATTTTTCAAGGGTTTGTATGATGCCCTCCTTAATGTGTAATAAAGGGTGTATCGAAGTGCCGATTCCTTTTAATTTTTCCATCCCTTTCACTAGTGCATAGGCTTTATGAGTGTAGCAGTGTACCTGAACAATTGTAGCACCATGTAAATTAGGCACTCCTTTATGTGATATACAGTGCTTCTTCATTGTAATTTTTGCCAGCATTTGCACTGTATATACAATTGAATATACAGGAAAGATTCTTTCCTAACAATTTTACCTCTAAAGATGTTTTTTTTTTAGGGGGCGTGATTTTGGGCGTGATTTTGTCGATCTGTAAAAGTGGCGGACAACTGGCACAAAATGGTTCCCAGCAGCGACATTGGAGATGCACCCAGACATGGTCCCCATGCTGTTCCAGATCCATTTCGGTGGTGTTTCTGTCACTTTCTGACCTTTTTCAATGTACCAGGCACCCTTACCTCATCCGAGCAGGGGGTGCCTGGTTGTCTCCCATTGACTTCTATTATACTCGGGTGCTCTGCCGAGCGCACGAATATCGCTATGTGTTCGGACCGAGTACCCGAACACCCAAACACTTTGGTGCTCACTCATCACTAATCTTGAACCTTTGACTTCTCATTGTCTGTAGCTACTGGTGGCCTGTTCATGCCAGGCAGGTTGCCTTCAGAAGTATCTTGATCGATGAGCAGCCAATAATGCACTTTCCACAATTAGAGATGAGAGAATCGAAGCTGGCAAAGTGGAATTTGTTTAGAATTTAAGGAAAAATTCAATTCGCAATGAATGCGAATTTCCTCGAGCTTCGTGGTAACGAATCGTAATTTTTCCTAACATGGCAGATACAATGGCGGCTACACGTGTGAGGATATGGGGCAAGGAACTTTGTGAAGGCGGGATGACCCATAATGCCATGGATGCAGCGAATCAGCAGCCAGCCAGCCCGGTGATGTCACAACCCTATAAATACGGCGGCCATCTTAAATTCTGCCATTCACAATCGGACTTTGTTCAGGGACAGATGTGTATGCAGTGAGTGAAAGAAAAACTAATTGTTAAAAAAAAAAGAAATAAGCGATTTACTGTACTAGTGCAGGGAAAGGATATTGAGAGGAATCATTTCACAGGCAGGGAGAGACGTGTGCAGGTCATAGGGACAGTAACAGGAAATTGCTCATTGGGAAAAAAAGCGATTTACAAGTGCAGGGAAACCTTACTTGGGGATCCAGATAGTCTCAGAATACAGCTCTGTCATTCCAGCAATTAGTCATTGGGGTGAAAGTGCTATGTTGAGAAGCCTTTAGTGGCTTTTATCTGTGGAAAAAGATAAATATATATGCAGGTCACTTTTGTTGTTATTTCCGCTAAAGTAACTTCTGGTGAAAGAGTAGAGGGTGGTATTTCAGTAATACATGAAAAATATAAACGCACTGCACGTTTGCAGTCATTTCTGGTGAAAGTGTGTAGGGTCGTATTTCAGTACTACAAGAAAAATGTATACGCACTTCACTCTTTAATTGTTTTCTGGTTAAAGCGTATAGTGGCCTATTTCCGTCCAACAAGAAATATACATTCTTGGGTCACTTCTGCAGTTATTTCTCGTGAAAGAGTATAGGGGCCGATTACTGTAAAAAAAGAAAAATATATATACGCACTGCAGTGTTGTAGTGATTTCTGTTAAAACTGCATAGGGGCGTATTTCATTCAAAAAAGAAAAATATATATGCACTTCACTCTTTAATTGTTTTCTGGTTAAAGCGTATAGTGGCCTTTTTCCGTTCAACAAGAAGTATATATTCTCGTGTTACTTGTGCAGTTATTTCTGGTGAAAGGGTATAGTGGCCTATTTTAGTCCAACACGAAATATATATTCTCAGGTCACGTCTGCCGTTTTTTCTA
Organism: Bufotes viridis; assembly: GCA_033119425.1. NCBI lineage: Eukaryota > Metazoa > Chordata > Amphibia > Anura > Bufonidae > Bufotes > Bufotes viridis. Next base: position 64,163,116 of record CM065594.1, on the reverse strand, counting down.
GTGAAAGTGTATAGGGGTGTATTTCAGTACTACAGGAAAAGTATATTCTCAGTTCACTGTTGCAGTTATATCTGCTAAAGCCTTTACTGGAGCATTGCAGTAGAAACAGAAATATACATTACCCAATCGCTGGTGCACTGATATCTAGAAAAACCTTTATTGACGTATATCAGTAGAAAAAGAAATATACATTCGCCATTCTCTGATGCACTTATATCTTTAATAACCTTTAGTGACGTATATCGATAGAAAAAGAAATATACATTCGCCATTCACTACTGCACCTATATCTTAAAAAACCTTTATTGACATATATCAGTAGAAAAATAAAAATATGTTCAGTGTTCACTGTTGCAGTTATATTCGGTAAAGCCTTTTAAAGTAGTTTTTTTGAAACTGACAGCCTATAACCCTCAGTTGAAAAGCCTTTAGTGGTTTATATACATTGAAAAATAAATATATATTCGGTGTTCAATGTTCCAGTTATATGTAGAAAAGCCTTAAGTGGCGTATATCAGTAGAAAAAGAAACAGATATTCGGTGTTCAACGCTGCAGTTATGTGCGATAAAATCTTTTTTGAATAATTTCGGTGGAGAAAAAACTTGTATTCGGCATTAAGTGTTGCACTTATATGCGGTAAAATCTTTTTTTAAATCTTCTAATGGAAAAAATCTTGTATTCATCATTAATCGCTGCACTTATATACGGTAAAATCTTTTTTGAATTACTTCGGTGTAGAAAAAATTTGTATTCAGCAATAAGTGCTGCACTTATATGTGGTAGAATATTTGTTAAAATATTTTGGTGGAAAAAAATCTTGCATTCATCGTTAAGTGCTACACTTTTGCTCTAGTTAAGGCTTGTATTACTAAGTGGCTGCTTTTATAAGTGGAGTTTAAAGAAACCGGAGTTCAAGAAAAGGAGCAAGAAACAAAGATTCATTAGATCTTCCTTGTATATAGTTGGCTTGATTCAAGTTAGTCTTCCTACTACTGTAAGGCGACCACAGTAAGTAAGAATCTTATCACTGCTCTATATTGTATTTTTATTTGTTTTCTCTTTTCCTGCGTAATCCCCATTTAGTATGACTTCCATTATTGACAACGCCGTCCAGTGCACATCTTGTCTGATGTATGCAGTCCTGGAACAGCCTTTCAAGGGTGTATATGTTTGTTCAAAATGTGAGCAAATTACCCGTTTGGAATTGCACATCGAGTCTCTAAACAGGCGAGTTGCAACACTGAAAGCCACTGACAATTTGGAAAAGAGTTTGCTGCTCACTGAGCAAGCACTCTATGGAGAAGATAAGGGGGAGAGTGACAGTAAGGGGGCTGAGGAAAGTGAGGTAGTTAGCTGGGTAACAGTAAGAAAGGGGGTAGAGGGAAGAGTGCCAGGGAGGCTAGCCCTGATCTGACACACCCCAACAAGTTTGCACGATTGGCAGATGAGGGGGATGTCAGTTCAGGGATGGCACTGATGCCGCCGGACACTTCCTGTGCCAGTCAGGGGAATGTCAGCTCCAGTAAGCAGGGGACCAGGAGAGCAGGGCAGGCCAGACAGGTGTTGGTAGTGGGAGACTCCATTATTAGGGTAACAGATAGGGCAATCTGTCACAAAGATCGTGATCGCCGAACAGTGTGCTGTCTTCCCCGCGCTAGAGTTCGACACATTGCGGATCGGGTTGACAGATTACTGGAAGGGGCTGGAGAAGATCCAGTGCTCATGGTCCATATCAGAACCAATGACAAAGTTAGAGGAAGGTGGAGAGTCCTCAAAAATGATTTCAGGAATTTAGGTCAAAAGCTTAGGGCAAGGACCTCAAAAGTAATATTTTCTGAAATACTGCCTGTACCACGAGCCACAAAAGAAAGGCAGCAGGAGATTAGGGAGGTTAACACGTGGCTCAAGAACTGGTGTAGGAAGGATGGTTTCGGGTTCCTGGAGAACTGGTCCGACTTCTCTGTCAGCTACAGGCTCTATCGTAGGGACGGGCTGCACCTCAATGGGGAAGGGGCAGCTGTGTTGGGGAGAAAGATGGCTAGAAGTTTGGAGGAGTGTTTAAACTAGGGACTGGGGGGGGGGATTAATTACATTATAGGAGGGGAAGATAGTGCAGATAGAGACCAGGGCCGAGGTAGTGTGACTTGGGGAGGAATGGAAGGGGGGACTAGAACAGTTCAGAATGAAAGGTATAGGGTAAAAAATACAAATAAACCTCTCAAATGTATGTATACTAATGCAAGAAGCCTGACTAACAAGACTGGTGAACTGGAATTAGTGATGTGTGAGGAGGACTATGACATAGTGGGAATATCTGAGACATGGCTGGATAATAGCTATGACTGGGCAGTTAATGTGAAAGGTTACAATCTGTTTAGAAAGGATCGTCAAAACCAGAGAGGTGGAGGGGTCTGCCTTTATGTGAAGTCCTGTATAAAGCACACAATTCGAGAATACATCTGTGAGGGACATGAACATGTGGGGTCACTGTGGGTAGAAATACATGGAGGCAAAAACAATAATAAATTACTAATAGGAGTATATTATAAACCACCTAATATACCAGAGTCCACAGAAAATCTATTACTAAATTAGATAGACGTGGCGGCAAATCATAATGAAGTCGTTATTATGGGACTTCAACTACCCAGATATAGACTGGGAAACTGTAAGCTGTACATCCCATAAAAGAAACAGGTTCTTGGCAATAACCAAAGACAATTACCTTTCCCAACTGGTTCAGGACCCCACTTGAGGGACGGCCATACTGGACTTAGTATAACCAATAGACCTGACAGAACAACAGATGTGCAGATTGGGGGACACCTAGGAAATAGTGACCATAAAGTAATAACCTTCCAATTATCCTTCAAACGAGAGTTTCTAGGGAGAAACAAAAATACTAAACTTAAAAAAAGCTAAATTTAGCCAACTAAGCTGGGCCATAGACCTAACTATCTGGGACAAAGTCCTTTAAAAATAAAAATACAACCACAAAATGGGAGATTTTTAAAAGCATTGTAACATCTAATTGTGAGAGGTACATACCTTATAGGAATAAAAGCCTAAGAAACAATAAGAAACCAATGTGGATAAATAGAAACAATAAATGACAAAAAGATAGCATATAAATCATTAAAACAGGAGGGGAGCCAGGAAGCACTGATAAACTATAAGTAAAAAAATAGAATATGTAATAAACTAATAACATTTCCAAACTAGAGACAGAGAGATTAATTGCCAAAGAGAGTAAAACTAACCCTAAAATGTTCTTCAATTATATAAATGGTAAAAAATATCAATCTGAAGGAGTCTGCCCTCTACTTAGCATTGAGGGTGGTGTTGCAGAGAGCAACGAGGATAAAGCAAAACTATAAAATATTTTTTTCTCCACTATATTCACCTAGGAAAATAAACTGTCAGATGAAATGCAAAATGTAAAAGTAAATTCCCCATTAAAAGTGCCCTGTCTGACCCAGGAAGAAGCGACTTAAAAATATTAAAATTGTCAAATCGCCAGGACCGGATGGCATACACCCCCGTATCCCCCGTATCCTAAGCCAGACCTTCATTTCTGATATTTACGGACTCTATACTGACAGGGAATGTTCCACAGGATTGGCGCATAGCAAATGTGGTGCCAATATTCAAAAAGGGTCCAAAAACAGAGCCAGGAAATTATAGGCCGGTAAGTTTAACATCTGTTGTTGGTATACTGTTTGAAGGGTTTCTAAGAGATGCTATCTTAGAGTATCTCGATGAAAATAAGCAAATAACCATAAAGGAAACGTATGGAAATACCCAGTGAGTAATGCTGTCCTATTTTTGAATTTTTCTTATGCTGTGGGCCTGAGGACTTGCACACTGAGCACTGTTTTGTTGTGATTAAGCAGTGCACTTTAGTGGCTCAGTTGAAATGGATGCACCAAAAAGCTTGTTATACACCACTGAACAAATTACGCAGATATTGAAGGGAGATGATGAAGAGACTGCATCTTTTCTTAATAAACCAATGGTGTGTTACATTAAAAGAAAATGGGAAATAGAGAATAAACAATATATCAATATGGAGTTACATCTATCCGCTCTACGTGAATATTATAAAGCTGAAAGGATACCGAGAGGGCTGAGGACACATCTGAGACCTATTTTGTTCCCAAGTAACGAGGAGTTCCTAATGAAATTTACATTCCTGGCAAATAGATTTTCTATGGATATGATGCTTCTGAACATGGACTTTTTACAAAAAGAATTGTTAGAGATCCAAGCAAGGAAACAGACATATGAAATGCAATTGCATAATATGATGAGTGACCAAGGATTTGTGAAAGTTAAAGAACAAAAAATGACAGAGTTGATGAAATATCGGGAAATGATACAGGTCACTAAAAGGCAAATGTGGAATAGGGATCAAGATGATTATAGCAAAGGCAATATATATAAAATTACTAACGTACCAGGACGTAAATTCAGGGATATGAGACGCAACAAGCCACAAAGGAGAAAGGGACGCCAAATCAACTTAACGGATACTGAATCTTCTGAAGAAAAAAGCCAGGATGGGCATTTTTTAAGAAGGACAGAAAAAAGAGGACCAGAAGGGGCAGAAGGAGGCTTCACTACAGATACCGAGAACAAAGGGGATCAGGTAGTGAGGGTGACACGATCGAAGAAACCACCAATGTGGAAGAAATTAACTTCGAACAGATTGGAAGTATAACAATTGTACCACAAGGACATTCTTAAGAAGACTCATTGGTGGTAAATATCTCCTCCCATGAATTATCACAAGGTGAACTTTCGTTACTCAGTAAGGGACTCTCATTTTGTCCTCAAACCAAGATTGATTGGTTTCAGGTTGAGATTGACCTGTATAACTTCATTAGGAGGATTAAATTAAGAGTGTTCTTTAGTGAATGTGATTTTAATAGGAAGGTTGTTGAAAACACAAGCGGGCAAACACTCACTCTTCGGGGTTTAGGTCTACACCTCAGGAGCGATTTCCAGCCCCCCACGTCTAATAAAGCGATAAACACCTTCATCTCTCTGGTCAGGGAAGCTATGGGTGGACTCAGAAGGACATCTGGGTCAGCACATGGCCTGAATATGACCAGGGAGGAGAGGGAGGCAATACAGACTTTGAGAAACAACCGTGAGTTGACAATCAAGAAAGCGGATAAAGGAGGTGCAACAGTGGTGATGAATACTGAGGGTTATAGAGAAGAAATCTTGAGACAAGTAAGGGACCAGGAGGTTTATAGGCCCCTAGATAGGGACCCAAAATGGGACATTATTCGGAGGTTAAAGCTGCTGATTGATGACGCATTCGCCAGTGATTTAATTGATGATAAACTCCATACATATCTCATACCGAGAGATCCAGTGACCCCTATTCTATATACACTTCCAAAAATACACAAAAGTCTGAGTGACCCCCCCAGGGCGTCCAGTTGTATCGGGCATATACTCAGTATTTTTGAAGATAGCAATCTTCCTGGATAGGGTGATTTGCGACTTTGCGATCCAAACAGCTTCATATGTACGTGATACGACTGACTTTTTATCCAGATTAACTGACATTGATTTTGAGGAAGGGGACCTGTTAGTTTTGTTTGATGTAACTAGCCTGTACACCAGCATAGACCATAAGCTAGGACTAGAGGCGGTGAGAAGGGTTTTGACACAATCAGAGTATGGGGAGGACATTAAGGAATTTTTATTATCCCAATTAGAAGTGGTACTGACGTGTAATTACGTCCTATTTGAGGACAGCTTTTGAGTTCAATGTCGGGGTACCGCGATGGGGTCCAACGTGGCCCCGACATATGCAATCATTTATATGGCAGGTTTGGAGGTGGAGTCTATATACCCATCCACCCTCCTCAGTAATGTGAGGGGGTGGATGACGTATATAGAAGACATCTTCCTGATCTGGAAACGGTCAGAGGAGCAATTGGATACTTTTCATAATGACATTAACCAGATACATGTGCAGCTTAAATTCACCAAAGTATACTCACGAAAGGGGCTACAGTTCCTGGATACTAGAGTATATGTGAATGGGAGAAGGCTGCAGATGGACCTATATGTAGAAACAACGGACCGTGAAAACCTTCTCCTTTTCAATAGTGCACACCGAAGGAGGATGGTGGAGTCCCTCTCGTTTAGCCAGCTGGTGAGGACTAAAAGGATTGTCTCGGATGAGACATTACTGGATGACAGACTACAACAGATGGGACAGAAGTTTAGGAGAAGGGGCTACCTGAGCAATCTGGTAGATAGACATCAACAGAAAGTTAAGCATAGAGATAGATATGATCTACTGAAGGTGGTGAGGAAGTCAGAGACCAATAAGGAAAAGAGAATACCATTTGTGTCTACATAGAGAGGGGCGAGCGGACAAATTTCCGGAATTTTAAGACTGAATTGCTATATTCTCAAGCAAGCGTTTCCCCAAATTCAGGAATTCCAAATCGTGAACTAAGGAGGAGGATTTGTGAACATGTCAACGCCGTCCTAAACAAGAAGGACACTTCCATAGCCATACATTTAAATAATGTTCATTCTGGTGATCCTAGAGTGTTACTTTCTCTGTTTTAGAAACGATTCCACAACCCTTAAGAGGTGGGGACTGGGACAGAAAGATCTTACAAAAAGAAATTAAATGGATATACCGTTTCCGTTCCAAGTCTCCTAGAGGCCTGAATGACAGGCTTACTTTCAGCTGCTACCTCTGATTGTCTAGCGTTCCTCTCCCTCTTTTTCTATGAGATATATTCCGCCTCTCCATACAAATCATTCTATCCCTTTGATCTGGTCTGGGCCCGTGAAGGGTCAGAATGCATTGGTATCAGTATACCCACAGATAATACGTCTAGGGGGGTCGTACATGTAGACTCTCTTATGCGCCTCAGTGTGGAACACAAGCAGCCGCCGACACTTCCGGTCACATCGATCTTGCTTTCGAGCTCGAGAGGCTGTGTATATATCTCCCAAGGCGTACACATCTCTAGACATGTGCGCACTGTTAACTTCCGGTGCGTTCCAGTGTGGAACGCATGAGGTCATCGGATGTGTGCGCCGCCCTCAGCCTTTATGTGCCGGCGTCCCACGCTTCTCCACAGGTCCTGCTTATCAGGAGACCTCATGTGGAGGGCCGGGAGCGTCAAGGTGGCACATCGGTGAGTAGTGGCATTTATCAGAGATAAGAATAGGATACTGGGTGCTCCTGTTGGCTGTTTAATCTATGTGGTATTATTACCATTATTTTCATTTTATTGACAGGTTTTGTGACCTTACTATCCACCACCTTGTCAGGTACATTTAGGTTCATGAGCATGTGAACCAACTTCTGGAAAGGTACCACCATATAATTTTCTCTCCCATATCTATTAATCTTTTTGCTGAACCTGTTTATTTTTGGGCCTCCTGATGAACCCAATGATATGTGGGGGAAACACGTCGGGGTTACAGTCTTAGTTTTAGGATCAACCAGGGTCAGATAGGCTAGGTACGGGGACGGAGGGTCACCACCATCAGGAGAGTTCTCCAGGCAGAGGGTTACCCAGGTACATCCTAGGGATTGTGATACCCCTCTGCTCCATTAATGTCCACCGTTAACCCCTAGCCCCCCTTATGGGACATACAGAGCACGTTTTGCACCAAGCGTGTTTTTTCCTTATTTCATTTTTTGATGATCGGTTTGTCGTCCTTTTAACCTGAATTTAATAAAATTAAGATTTTAGGGTCCTTACTCAATTGTTTTTTTGATAATACTACTGGACCTTTACATCATATGATTTATTACTGGATGACAGACTACAACAGATGGGACAGAAGTTTAGGAGAAGGGGCTACCCGAGGAATCTGGTTGATAGACATCAACAGAAAGCTAAGCATAGAGAGAGACATGATCTACTGAAGGTGGTGAGGAAGTCAGAGATCAATAAGGAAAAGAGAATACCATTTGTGTCTACATACAGTGGGGCGAGCGGACAAATTTCCGGAATCTTAAGCCGGAATTGGCATATTCTCAAGCAAACGTTTCCCCAAATTCAGGAATTCCAAATCCCTCCCCTAATGTCATATAGGAGACCCAGGAATTGACTAAGGCTGACTCAGGGACAGTACAACAGAATGTGAAAAGAAAAGGGTGTTACCCTTGCTTGGGTTGCTGCAACTGCAGCAATCTAATCAAGGGTGATACGTTTAGTCACCCTCGGACGGGTAAACAATATGAAATATGTGACTTCTACACTTGTGCATCAGATTATGTTGTCTACGTCCTGCAGTGCCCTTGTGGTTTACTCTATGTAAGAATTCCCTGCAGGAATAGAATTAACCAACACTGCTACACGATACGTAAGCTCATGGCTACTATGCAAGAACAAGTGAGGAATGAAGATACATCTTTGTCTGTACCGGAGCACTTTGTGAACAACAGACATAACATCTCCCAGTTGAGATTTAGAATCATAGACAGTGTACCTATCCTGAGGAGAGGAGGTAATAGGGAAAAATTACTAAAAAGGAAAAAACTAAGGTGGATCTATGAATTAGACAACTTGGAACCTAAAGGAATTAGATAGGTACTCTCTTCTGATCCTGTTGATACCTGTGAATTTGTGTGGAAATATGTATATCTTTTTATTAAGTATGGAACCCGGCCTGTAGCCGAGACTGTTTTTAAAGTATTGTAGAATAATATATGTGCCTCTCTTGCGTGTCTGCATAGGATATCTGCATGTTGTTGGTGGTTTCATTTATGGACCTATAGAAGACTGATCTATATTAGGGTGTCGCTGGTGCTGCTAAATGTCTGAGTGGCGATGCAGTGATGAGGGGCCTAAGGGTGGGTTAGGCCCACTCCGGGGTGGGATTGGGAGCGCACCACTTCAGTTTAGGGGTGTGCCCTGTACATGTTTAAATTGTTATTTTTGAGGCACTCCAGAAAAGCTTGGGGTTAAGAAAGAATGTATGGATTCTGGCATTTTATAGTTTAAGGGGAGTATAAAGGATGAATGGGATTAGGCACTTTTTTTTATTTTATTTTTTATAAATTTTTATTTTAAACATCTTGAGTACAATCCATGAAAAGACAATAGTACAAAATCATACCTATCCACCCCACAACTCCCCCCCCCCGCCCCAGTCCTGCAGGGAAGAAAAAATAAATAAAAAATTATTAACAATAATAAAGAAAATCCCCTAGTCGTCCCAATCCTTCCAAATAGTACTCCACTTTGCATAAGACCCTCTTTGTCTATACAAAACCCTCTCATAACTTTTCACCTTCTTAACTAAGCATAGCCAATTGTTGCAGTCTGGGGCAGAGGGGGAGCACCATTCTCTAGATATGAGAAGCCTAGCTAAAAAAATCACTTTCATCAACAATTGGCGCTTCAGAGGCTGACAATTAACTTCCGATAGATCACCAAGGACCGATGACTTTGGGGATAAAGGAATATCCATATTGAGCCTCTGAGCCAAAGTTATTTGAACCATTCTCCAATACTTGCTCACTATCGGACAGTCCCAGAACAGAGGAAGATGATCTGCCCCGGGGTCCCCGCATCGAAGGCAGTCAGGGGAGGCTCTGAATCCCCTCCTATGGAGCCATAAAGGTGTCACATATATTTTGTGCATAATATTAAACTGTACAATAATGTGATTAAAATTGTGAGAGACCAGTCTTAAACTGTCACCTATATTCTCCCAATCCGGGGAGCCCACCTCAGACAGTGAAACAGACCAGGATCTCTGTCCTGGAGAAAGACAATCCCAAAAAAATGTTTTCATCAAGTGTCTATAACAGTGTGAAAGTTTAACTTTCATACAACCTTTCTTGCTAATCAAATTGTGCAAAAATTCAGGAGTGTCTACATTAAGTGAATGACTAACAGCAGTGCTAAGAAGTGCCGACCTCAATTGAAAGTAGGCATACCAAGCCACCTCACCTACATTTAACTTTTGTTTTAGCTCCATAAGCGGCAGGATTTGTCCATCTTTAACCACCTGATGCATATATTGAATATTTTTCATCCTCCAATATTGCCTACAGTTTGGGTCATCTAAATTCAGAAGCTTTTGGTTATGCCATAGTGGGGTACAGATAAGTTAGTGCCTCAACTTTAAACCAACTCTTTATAACCAGCCAAGCTTTTATAGCCATTCTGCAGAAGGGTTTATACCCGGTCTGTATATTAATTAAATAATCAGACTCTAGTACTGTAAAAAAATCAGAAAAACCTGAGTCCTTTACCAATTTTCTACAGAAATGGCTATTTTCCCAGTCATTAAAGAAACTGAGTTGAGAGGCCATATAGTAACCCCTAAAATAGGGGAGGTTAAGACCTCCCCGATTGTAGGGCATAGAGAAATAGAGCGCCTTTAATCTCACACGCTTTCTCACCCATAGCAAATCGTTGATCATCCGCTCTATCAGTCTAAAATACTTATCTTCAATCCATGCAGGCGAATTGCGAAGAACATAAAGAATCTGGAGAAGCACCACCATTTTTATTAATGAAATTCTATCTGCTCTTGCGGGCAGAATTTTTTGCCATACCTTAATTTTAGATCTCACTTTTAACAATAAGGGAAACAAGTTAAGTTGTAGGTAATCTTGAATTTTGGCAGTAACTGTTATCCCCAGGTATTTTATTGAATCAGAAATCATTAACCGATTGGTAATAGAATTTTCCATCGATCCTCGCATTTCATCTACAGGGAGAAGAGCAGTTTTCTCCCAGTTAACCTCAAGGCCGGAAGGAACTGAAAATAGATTAACCAACTCCATTATTCGAGGGAGTGTGGCTTCTATTTGCTGGATAAAAAACAAGATATCATCTGCATAGAGAGATATACGGTCCTGCTTCCCAATTACACCAAAACCAACCACTTTCAAGTCCTGCCTAATACTAGCTGCAAGAGGTTCGATATAAATATTAAATAAAAGACTTAAGCCTTATATCCCCCTGAAGGAGGGAGAAGGAATTTGGAGGCCGAAACCCTTTTAAGACCACCTGAAATGGTAGCTATTCTGTCCTAAGAATGTATCAAATGGATCAAATCGATTGCGGATTATAAATCAAGTGGTACTACCCCGTTACTAATATAAGGGTGCCTTGAATGATACGGATGAATGGATGGTCTCCTGTTCTGGAAGTTGCTGTTATTGAACGGTCTGCATTATCGATCTTGATATATATTTATTGTGTATAGGGCATTTTTACCTGGCTCGGTGTGGTGGGCCCACTGTTCTGAACCCCGAAGGGTACTGACCTACATTACGTCCTCTACCCCTATCTGTCATGAAGATTTTATGCAGCACTATTTGCATCTTCTATATGATTTGTTTGTTATGATTAACTGACATTGTTTTGCAAGTAATCCTATGTTAATACGCTTCTATGACGTTGTCATGGCAATTTGTGCACACCATATGGAACGTCTGCTTCTGGGGAGCAGCCACCCACCCTACACTTTAGCTGCTCCCGGTAAGAGCCGGCCCGGATCGGCTTTGCAGCCATGCTATTTAGCAACTGTGTCAGTAGCATTACCTGCTGCTGACATCAACAAAATGGCTCTTACCTCACCGAGGCTATGAACCTCGGTGACACGTACCTGCCATTCATGACGGCACCCTGCACCTTACCACATACCCCCCCCCCCTTTGTTCAACCCTGAGGGGGTGGACACACGAAAAACAGTGTACCCGGGAGAGGGCGTCTACATTTCTCAACAACCGGCCCGCTCTGTGCTCCACCGTGAATTTATAATTCTGTAGCGACAGAAACCACCTGGTGACCCGGGCATTCCTCTCTTTGGCCTGGCTCATCCACTTGAGTGGGGAGTGGTCGGTCACCAGGCGGAAGCTTCTGCCCAAAAGGTAATAACGGAGGGCCTCGAGTGTCCACTTGATGGCCAGGCACTCTCTCTCCACTGTACCTGGTCTCGGCTGGGGTGAGCTTGCGGCTGAGGAAGACAATGGGATGCTCCTCCCCGTTGACTTCCTGCGATAGTACCGCACCAAGGCCAACCTCAGAGGCGTCGGTCTGGACTACAAACTCTTTCTTGAAATCGGGTGTCACCAAAACCGGGGACCCACACAGGGCCGATTTCAAGGCGGAGAAAGCCTTTTTTGCCTGCTTATTCCAACGGACCGTCCCTGTCTTACACCCCTTTAACAATTCTGTCAACGGCGAAGCTATAGTGGCAAAGTGGGGCACAAACCTCATGTAATACCCCACAATTCCCAGGAACGACTTTACCTGCCTGGTGGTGACCGGTCGGGGCCAACTCCGTATTGCCTCTACCTTATGTACCTGAGGCTTGATGACTCCCCGCCCAATGACATATCCCAGATATTTGGTCTCTTCCAACCCAATCGCACACTTCTTTGGATTGGCCTTTAGTCCAGCTTTCCTCAGGGCATCCACTACCGCCTGCACTTTGGGCAAATGGCTTTCCCAGTCGGTGCTGTGGATGATTACATCATCTAAGTAGGCCGAGGCGTACCGATGATGAAGTCGCAGCACAATATCCATTAACCTTTGGAAGGTGGCGGGGGCGCCATGCAGGCCAAAGGCTAACACCTTGTAATGATACAGGCCCTGCGGGGTAACAAAAGCGTTTTTTTCCTTGGCCGACTCCGTTAAGGGTACCTGCCAGTAGGAGGTCTAGCACAGAAAAATAACGGGCTTGCCCTAAATTCTCAACAAGCTCGTCTACCCGGGGCATGGGATACGCATCAAACTTGGACACTTCATTTAACTTGCGAAAATCGTTGCAGAACCGCAATGTCCCATCCGGCTTGGGAAATAGGACTATGGGACTGGCCCACTCACTTTTCGACTCCTCAATGACATCGAGCTTCAACATTAATTGCACTTCCTCCATGATGGCCCGTCGCCGAGCCTCGGGTACCCGGTATGGTTTTAACCGGATTTTGGCCTGAGGCTCAGTGACGATGTCATGTTGGATGAGAGACGTGCGGCCAGGGAGGTCTGAGAACACATCCGTGTTCCGACTGATGAACTCCCTGACTTCCTGAACTTGTTTGGAAGACAGGCTGTCTGCAATTTTTACCGTGGCTACCGCTTCGCAGGCCTCGAACCGTGGGGCTGGACCCTTTTCACCTAGAAGCCCTGGCCGGGGGCTGTTGTCGTCGGCCATGTCCCTGTCTTTCCACGGCTTTAGTAAATTCACGTGGTACACCTGCTCCGGCTTGCGCCGCCCTGGCTGGTGTACTTTGTAATTTACTTCCCCTACCTTCTCGATTACCTCATAGGGGCCCTGCCACCTAGCTAGGAACTTGCTGTCAAGGGTGGGTACCAGAACCAAAACCCGATCTCCCGGGTTGAAGTCCCGTACCCGAGCCTGACGATTATACACCCTACTCTGGGCTTGTTGCGCTGCCTCCATATGCTCCCGGACCAGCGGCAACACCCTTTCCATCCGGTCCTGCATCTGGGTGACATACTCAATGACACTTTTGTGGGGGACAGGCTGTTGTTCCCATGCTTCCTTGGCGATATCCAACAGGCCCCAGGGGTGTCTACCATAAAGCAGTTCGAAGGGCGAGAACCCAGTAGAGGCCTAGGGCACCTCTCGCACGGCGAACATGAGATAGGGCAGAAGCAGGTCCCAGTCCTTCCTATCTCTGGACACCACCCTTTTTAACATATTTTTTAGAGTTTGGTTAAAGCTTTCGACAAGACCGTCTGTTTGCGGATGGTAAACGGACGTCCGTAACTGCTTTATACGCAACAATTTACACAGCTCCCTCATTACTTTGGACATAAAAGGGGTCCCTTGATCTGTCAGAACCTCTTTTGGCAGGCCCAAACGGGAAAACATTTCCATTAATTATTTGGCAATGAGCTTAGCTGAGGTATGTCGCAGAGGCACCGCCTCCAGATACCGAGTGGCATAGTCGAGAACTACCAGAATGTGTTGGTGGCCTCTGGCAGACTTTGGTACAGGCCCGATTAGATCCATAGCGATTCGCTCAAACGGTACCTCAATAATTGGAAGAGGTACCAGAGGACTATGGAAATGTGGCTGGGGGCTATTTATCTGACAGGTTGGACAGGACTTACAATAATTTTCTACCTCCTTGAACACACTGGGCCAATAAAACCGCTGCAGTATGCGGTCCTGGGTTTTCTGCCACCCCAAGTGTCCCCCAAGGCAAGCTCCATGACAAGCTTGCGGTACGCTGTGGGCACCACCAACTGTTCAACAGGTTCACCCCGGATTTGGTTCACCCGATATAACATTTCTTGGTGAACAACAAAGGGGGGAAATATTAACTCAGCCCCTGGTTTCTGGGGTTTACCATCAATTTCCAGCACATTCTCCCAGGCCCTGGTTATGGTTTGGTCCCGGTGTTGGGTGGTCCCAAAATTGTCCTCGGAGACGTGGAGGTCTGCCAACTCAGGTCCTGGTGGCAAGTCTTCCATGTCTCCCACCATTACACTCAGTGGGAGTGTCTCCCCCTCTATCACAGAAGTGGTGGTCACCCCTACCGCAGGCCCTTCGGGCTCCCAGGGCTCTGGCCCCCCACTGGAACCAGGCCATTCTGCTAGGGTTACCCCTGTCTCATGGCTATTAGACACTTTCATCTCAGGCCATAGTGACGGAAAACCAGGGAAGTCTCTCCCAATTATTAGTTCATAAGGCAACTTTGTGGAGATCGCCATGTCCATGTGCCGGCCACCGTGGACAGAGACATTATGGCAGTGGGATAGTCCTTTAAGTCTCCATGTATGCACACCACACCAACTTTCCGGCCCGTATACTGGGAGGGCTGTACCAGGGCAGCACTTACTATGGTTACTAGGCTCCCTGAGCCCAGCAGCGCCACTGCCAGATTATCACCCACTTGCACCTGGCACAGGTGACGATTGTCTATTGTCTCGGGGGTGCCGGTTGCACACAGTCTCCGGGCATACATGGAAGCCCGGTACCCATAATTAGTCTCCATGGGTTCTCCCCGGTGTGGACAGTCGGCCTTTACGTGGCCAGGCTCCTGACACCGCCAGCAGACAATCGGAGCAGGGTCCACAGGGGGCACACCCCGAACAGGTCTCTCAGGTATCAGACGTCGGTACTGGATGGGAGACCTCCGGGGTTTGACCGGCCCCTTCCCAACAACACCCCCTTGCAGGTTTTTGGTGGCCTCATAGCGCTCCACCAGATCGACCATTTCTAGGGCATTAGCGGGTGATACCTGGCCGATCCAGTGCTGAAGGGGGTAAGGCAAGGCCCTCCAGAACATGTCAGCCAACAAACGGTCCAGCATAGCAGTCGGGCTTAGAATATCAGGCTGCAGCCATTTTTGCAACCTGTGCAGCAACTCATAGTACTGCGGCCTGGCGGGTTCAGCCGCTTTAAAGTCCCACTGTTGGACCCGCTGAGCCCGGACCAACACATTTATTCCCAGCCTGGCCAGGATCTCCCCCTCCACCGTGGGGTAATCAGCAGTCTGGTCATCTGCTAAATCAAAAAAAAACCTGCTGGGGTCCGGATGCCAGGAACGAAGCGACCACCTCAGCCCACTGGTCACGGGGTAACTTTTCCCTCACGGCCACCTTTTCAAAGACCTCCAGATATGTCTCAACGTCGTCCGAGGGGGTCATCTTTGGGATCGCCGCATGGACCGCTTTCCGAGCATCATGGTCGTGGTGAGACGCTCCTGCAGCTTGTAACGCCATCACGTGCTGTAACAGTAGCTGGTTGGTCTCCCGCTGCTGCACGTTAGCCTCTATGAGAGCTTTCACAGCAGCCTCCATGTTGCCAGAAATTCCTGCTTGTAACTTTGCTGGTTTAATATATTCCATGCACTCGTGCCCAGCAAAACAAACAAACTTCGGCGTTCACGCCAGCCTCACTGCGCATGCCCGCATCCGACACCAAATGTGGGGAGTCGCTCTGGTAGATAGCGGTGCGGGTGCAGTACAGAGGCAAAAGGGAGTCCAGAAAGTGCAGCAAACAGTGTTTAATTCACACTTGCACAAAATAAACAGCAAACAGTCACTTGGTGTTAACTCACACACAGCAGAAAACATGAGGCAAAACAAAACAGTCCAATACAGGTTCCAATCACCTGGGAGGTTTTAGGTGCGGGTTCGCACCTGGCTGTCAGCCCAGCCGCAAGACAATCCACTTCAGGCTTCCAGGCCGACTGCACTCCTCCTTGCTGGACTCTTGCTTCCAGCCCAGAGAGCTTCTCAGCACTAACAGCAGCTCAAGGACAATCACCCCCAGCTGCTGGTGCTGGCTGTGTTTTAAACCCAGCCCAAAACCAGGACTGGGTCGTGGGGAGCAGCCACCCACCCTACACTTTAGCTGCTCCCGGTAAGAGCCGGCCCGGATCGGCTTTGCAGCCATGCTATTTAGCAACTGTGTCAGTAGCACTACCTGCTGATGACATCAACAAAATGGCTCTTACCTCACCGAGGCTATGAACCTCGGTGACACGTACCTGCCATCCACGACGGCACCCTGCACCTTACCACAGTATATATGTCTCTTTTTCACAGATATAAACCACTACAGGTTTTTCAACATAGCACTTGCACCCCAGTAACTAATTGCTGGAATTACAGAGCTGTATTATGAGACTATCTGGATCCCCAAGTAATGTTTTCCTGCACAATTAAGTTTTTCCTATGATTCTCCCTATCTCTCCCTGCCTGTGAAATGATTTCTCTCACTCTCTTTTCCCTGCACTAGTGAATCGCTTCATTGCTTTATTTAAAAACAATTTGTTGCTCTTTCATTGACTCTCCCTAGCGCCTGCATACACGTCGGTCCCTGAACAAATTACACTGGTGAATGGCAGAATCTAAGATGGCCGCCATATTTATAGGGCCTGCAAAATTACTGGGCTGGCTGGCTGCTGATTGGCTGCATGCATGGCATTATGGGCTACCCCACCTTCCCAGAGTTCCTTGCCCCATGTCCTCACACGTGTAGCTGCCATTTTAGCCGCCATGTTAGGAAAAAATGTGATTCGTTATTACAAAGCGCAAGTAAATTTGAATTAGTTCAGATGAGAATTTTTCCTGAAATTCGGAACGAATTTGACTTTGTCAGCTTCGATTCGCTCATCTCTTCGTTTAACACTGACAAATGTAAGGGTATGCACATGGGAAGGAGTTACCAGTACATACTAAGGCCCCTTTCACACGGGCGAGTTTTCCGCACGGGTGCAATGCGTGATGTGAACGCATTGCACCCGCACTGAATCCGGACCCATTCATTTCTATGGGGCTGTGCACATGAGCGGTGATTTTCACGCATCACTTCTGCGTTGCGTGAAAATCGCAGCATGTTCTATATTCTGCGTTTTTCACGCAACGCAGGCCCCATAGAAGTGAATGGGGCTGCGGGAAAATCGCAAGCATCCGCAGCCAAGTGCGGATGCGCTGCGATTTTCCCCGCATTGTTGCTTAGCAACGGGACCCGATCTCTATTATTTCCCTTATAACATGGTTATAAGGGGAATAATAGCATTCTTAATAAAGAATGCATTGTTAAATGAAGAGAGGGTTAAAGTAATAAAGTTAACTTAGCTTAGCCACTTGATCGCAGTAGTCGCGATCTGTCCTCTTTTCTGCAGCATCTATATCCAGTGACCTGGATGACGTCATCACATGGTCCAATCACATGGTCCATCTTACCATGGTGATGGACTATGTGATTGGACCATGTGATGTGACGTCATCACAGGTCCTTTAGATCATAGATGCTGCAGGGAAAGAGAGGACAGATCGCGACTACGCGATCAAGTGGCTAAGGTAAGTTAACTTTTATTATTTTTAACCCCTCTATCTTCATTTAACAATGCATTCTTTATTAAGAATGCTATTATTTCCCCTTATAACCATGTTATAAGGGGAAATAATCAATTCTCCAGTAGACCCGAAACCGGACTTCAGTGATGAAGTCCGGCTTCGGGTTGGGTACCAAACATGGCGTTTTTTCTCACGCGCGTGCAAAACGTGTTGCAAACGTTTGCACCCGCGCGGGAAAAACGCACATATTTCCGCAACGCACCCGCCTCTTATCCGGGCGTCAAACATGACGCCCGTGTGAAAGAGGCCTAAATGGTAAAACACTGGGTAACACTGACATGGAAAAGGACTTAGGAATTTTAGTAGACGGCAAACTAAGCTGCAGAAAACAGTGTCAGGTAGCTGCTGCCAAGGCAAATAAGATAATGGGTTGCATCAGAAGGGGCATAGATGCCCGTGATGAGAACATAGTCCTGCCACTTTACAAATCTCTAGTCAGACCACACATGGAGTACTGTGTACAGTTCTGGGCTCCTGTGAACAAGACAGACATAGCAGAGCTGGAGAGAGTTCAGAAAATGGCAACTAAAGCGATAACTAGAATGGGTGGATTGCAGAAAGATTATCAAAATTAGGGTTATTCACTTTAGAAAAAAGATGACTAAGGGGCAATGTAATAACTATGTATAAATATATCAGGGGTCAGTACAGACATCTCTACCATCATCTACAGTATTTATCCCCAGGACCGTGACAGTGATGAGGGGACATCCTCTGCATCTGGAGGAAAGAAGGTTTGTACACAAACATAGAAGATAATTCTTTACGGTAAAAGCAGTAAGACTATGGAACTCTCTGCCTGAGGAGGTGTTGATTAGTGATGAGCGGCAGGTGCCATATTCGATTTCGACGAAATTCGCGAATATTCAAAAGAATATTCGTTTCATATTCGTCGAAATCGAATATTCGTCATTATTCTAGTTATCACGATTAATATGCGATTTAAATAATCGCGTATTGCGATTTTAACTTAGGCTACTTTCCTATTGGTTTCATATCTAGAATTATAGCGAAGATGACGAATATGACGAGTGTATTCGTCATATTCCTCAAAACGAAGATAACAAAGTATTCTACATTTTCGTTTTAGCAACCTATTCGTCAACTTCGCTAATTCTAGCAATCAAATAGGAAGGTTGACTATAGAGACAACTGTGTTTAATTCGCTATGCGATTATATAAATTATTTTTTTAATAAATAGAATAATTATAATAATTATCAAGTAATATAATTATTCTATTAAAAAAAATAAAAAAAAATCGCATAGCGAATTTAACACAGCTTTCTCTATAGTCAACCTTCCTATTTGATTGCTAGAATTAGCGAAGTTGACGAATAGGTTGCTAAAATGAAGATGTAGAATACTTTGTTATCTTCGTTTTGAGGAATATGACGAATACATTCGTCATATTCGCTAATACTACCAAGCCAACCATAGTAAACCAGATCTAAGTAGAAATCGCAATGCGATTAATTCAAGTTATATTAATCGCATTGCGATTTCAACTTAGAGCTGGGTTTATAATGGGTCAGCTTGCTAGAATTAACGAAGTTAACGAATATGGAATATAGCAGCAGTGCTAAGTTGAAATCGCAATGCGATTAATTTAACTTGAAGTAATCACATTGCGATTTCAACTTAGCACTGCTAGTGCTATATTCCATATTCGTTAATTCTAGCCTATGTAAGATAGCAGTGCTAAGTTGTAATCGCAATGCGATTAATATTACTTGAATTAATCGCATTGCGATTTCAACATAATTCCTCAAATCCGACACTACATTTTAGTATATGGAGACGTTCCCATGGTGATGGGGACGCTCCATAAGCACGGAAGTCGGCAGAAGCGGCAACGGGCACTGACTAGAGCAGCCAGGAGGCCAGGAATCCTCAGGACAGGTAAGAACTACTTTTGGGAAGTGGGAAAGAAAAAAATATAACTAAAAAACAAACAAAAAGAAAACGAATATTCGAAATAGCGAATTTATAGCGCTATATTCAAAATATTTGCGAATTAGCGAAGTGACGATATTCGCTAAAAAAATTCGCTATTCGAATATTCGCGCTCAACACTAGTGTTGATGGTGAGTTCACTAAAAGAGATCAAGAGGGGACTCGGTGTATTTCTGGAGGGTAATAATATTACATGTTATAGGTACTAGAGAGGGGTTGTTGATCCAGGGAGTTATTCTGATTGACTGATTGGAGTCAGGAAGGATTTTTTTTCCCCTAAAGTGAGGAAAATTGGCTTCTACCTCACAGGGGTATTTTGGTTTAGTCTGGATCAACTTGCAGGATAACAGGCCGAGCTGGATGGAAAAACTTTCAGCCTTATAAACTATGTTACTATGTATTATAATAAAGCATGTATTTTGTTAAATGATCTACCTGCTTTTAATAAGAATATAGGCTGGTTGAGATGCTGTATGTTGCCTATCTGTATGTAGTGTGGTCAATCTACTGTGCCATGTGCTCTTATGCACGGAGTTCGAAACTAGGGGCCAAACTTGTTCTGGGGCCTACCGGGGAATTCACCTGTACCCGTGGACCAGACAGAGTCTGTCCATAAGTGTGGGTAATGATGACTGATGTAGGCTAAAACCATAAGTACTATAGTCATATATTTAACTCTGATATTAAATGAAGGTGTCCTGTAAATATTTAATAGTAATGTGTTTTTCATTGTCAGTAAGAACAGTGGTATCGTCTGGGGTACGTCAAAAGAATAAAGTCATAGTAAGTTTCAACACTTGTAACAAGATTTATAATTTATATCCATGGTATGCACAATGCATCTTCTTCAAAATCAAAGTACTAACTACACGTCAACATCTCTCAGCACAAGCTCTTAAAGTTGTCTTCTTGGATGGCAATTCCATTATTTAAGTCTCTCCTTGAGCTCAATGGGGAAATCAACAGAAAACAAATAAACAGATTGTTCTTAAACCTAAGGGTAACATCTATAAAAATTTGACACATTTCTGCATGTTTGATTACCGAACATTCATTAAGAATGACAAAACTCATTAAAGAGGAAATATCAAAGTTTAGTTTAATGTTAGGTTGATGTTATAGCTATAAATTCTCAAACGTCTATCCTGCCCTGCTTGCTTCAGGTGAATTAAAATAAGAAATTTTTGATTCATTATCTTGAATTGAAGAGACAAAAGCCACTTATGAACAGATTTACATGTCCCATGTACATTCAGGCTATGCCTTCTACCAGTTCCCACCATATGGTGTTCTCATTCCAGTTATGGCTTATTGTCACTGCATGACATGCCAGCAAGCATTTGTTGAAGGCCTACTAGAGAGCCATAAAACGTCTATAAACTTCATACCTATGTTAAACTGTTGCGTGAACAGTTCTCAAGTAAGAGATTGATTTCTTCCTCAGTATTTGATTTGCCTACTACATTACAGGAACTAGGATATTATCGTAAGAAAAGAAAAGAGTGGTGGGGAATATACCAAAAAGAATTCATTTCATTTCAGGTGAATTTTTAAAATAAGCTGCAATTATAGTTTTCATAAGGAATAACACTTTATCTGATTTGTATCTGTATTTTAAGCAGTTTCTCCCACTCCAGGATCGATATCTACAGTAGTTGTCAGTTTCCCCTAAAGTTTAATGCTGCTAGGTTCTAAAAGCTTCAGTGCATGCCACGAGTCCTCATATTCAAGAGTACCTGACTTTCTCTGCCCACTGCCTCTCACTGACAGTTTCGATGGGACAGTTTTCAGAAAATGCCATAAGTTCATAAATATTCAATACCCATCGCCATGCGCTGGAGCTGTTCAATACAAGATTTTATCAAAACGGCCAATTAAAGAATCAAGTCAATTAAATTGTGGAAAATAGTAATATCAAATGCTGATTAGGTGGCTCACTCAACTCTTGGAATGGAATATGGTGCTCTATCCCAGGTTATGACGCACCCAACGTCACAAAAAGGCAAACGATATATAATATAAAAAGGGGGATGGCACTCTATATATTAGTTCTGTATGGATGGTACTCAATATGTTAATTTTGTAAAGATAATTTAATTAGATAGTAGGTAGTTAGAATACAAATACATAATCTGCGTTAAAACAAAATTAAGACACACCTATGTAACCTTTTTAAAGAGAATCATACCCAGAGGTTATCCACACCCACTGAGGAAGGAGCAGAGGCTTCAAAACGCGTTTGGGGCATTGAATAACCTCTGAGGTTCCAGCTGGACCTCTAACAGTGGGGCATTGAATAACCTCTGAGGTTCCAGCTGGACCTCTAACAGAAAAGTATTCTGTCACTCGATAAGAAAACTGAAAAAGATCTCTACAAATTGTAAAAGATCGCCAACAGAGCAAAAGATCGCCAACAGAGTGAACAGACATCAGAAGTTCGAATTTCCCGCCAGAAAAACACGAGGACGCCAACGGTGATGTCACCGGAAGTGACGCCCGGACTGAAAGCACTTACAGCAAGCGGCGCTTCCCGCGTGAGAGGACGCTCCACGCGGACGCCGTACAATCTATCTGTCCCACAAACAGAGACAGAACAACGGTCCTGTAACAGAGAAGGCATTGACGGGCACACTACTATACCGCTGGATTGGTAATGTACAGACCTTAGGGTCCATCATATGCAAACCAATTGTCACAACCTCTGAGGGGAACATTAATTCCTTGTATTAAGTGATTATTATTATCATCACATTTTTTTCTCCAACCTCATTATCATGAAGTGACTATTATTATCAATCTTATTATCATTAATTCCTTAAATGAAGTGACTATTACCATCATCATCTTTTATCCAATTTTTTATCTATTTTTTTGATCAAAGTACTTTTATCTATATATATTTTTACCTATATACGCTTTACAGGAAGCACCTCTGGATCCGAGGAATTGAGACATTATATGATGAAATAATTGATATTGCATATTTTATTCTATCTTATTTCATTATAAAGAGTGGATACTGTACATTCTAACGCCGATTGTACATCAATTAAATTGTGACCAAGCAATTTGCTAAAGGGATCTGTGATGGGTTTATGTTGCCCTTAATTAGGACACCATAAAACTAATGACCAATTCTTTAAGCTAGGGTTACACAACACTATTAAACTTGGCCAACCACAGCTGAAACCACTGATTTATGGTATTGCTATTTTGCCAATTGAATTTCACCCCAGAAAAAAATGTATCCTTTGCCTTACACTATTAAACTTGGCCAGCCACAGCTGAAACCACTGATTTATGGTATTGCTATTTTGGCAATTGAATTTCATCCCAGAACAAAATATATCCTTTGTCGGACACTATTATACCTTTCCAGCCACTGCTGGGAAACCAGATTTAGAGGACTACTATTTTGGCAATTGAATTTCACCACAGAAAAATATATACCCTGTTACAGACAGATTTAAACTAGGCCTGAAAAAGCTGGAACACCAGATTAAGGGTATTGCTATTTTTAGCAATTGAATTTCACCCCAGAACAAAATACATCCTTTGCCGGACACTATTAAACTTGGCCAGCCACAGCTGAAACCACTGATTTATGGTATTGCTATTTTTGCAATTGAATTTCACCCCAGAACAAAATATATCCTTTGCAGGACACTATTAAACTTGGCAAGCCACAGCTGAAACCACTGATTTATGGTATTGCTATTTTGGCAATTGAATTTCATCCCAGAAAAAAAAAATATCCTTTGCCTTACACTATTAAATTTGGTCAGCCACAGCTGAAACCACTGATTTATGGTATTGATATTTTGGCAATTGAATTTCACCCCAGAACAAAATATATCCTTTACAGGACACTATTAAACTTGACCAGCCACAGCTGAAACCACTGATTTACGGTATTGCTATTTTGGCTATTGAATTTCACCCCAGAACAAAATATATCCTTTGCCGTACAGTATTATACTTGGCCAGCCACAGCTGAAACCACTGATTTATGGTATTGCTATTTTGGCAATTGAATTTCACCCCAGAACAAAATCTATCTTTTGCCGGACACTATTATACTTGGCCAGCCACAGCTGAAACCACTGATTTATGGTATTGCTATTTTGGCAATTGAATTTCACCCCAGAACAAAATATATCCTTTGCCAGTCAGCAGACAGTATTACACTTGGCTAGCCACAGCTGGGACACCAGATTTAGGGGATTGCTATTTTGGCAATTGAATTTAACCCCTTAATAAAATATAGAAATTTCTATCCTCAGTTTCTAAGGGCGACAATAAGCACAGCCAAGCCCCTGATGTAGGATATTGCAAAAAAAACAAAAACCTAGTATTGATGGACTTGGTGGCAGCTTGTGCTGGTGCACCACAAGTCACAAAATGGCCGCCGATCACTCCAGAAAAAACTGACAGAAAAACGCTCTGTGCAACCTAAAAAACAGTTAGCAATTAACTGGCAGAAGTTGAATGATTCACAGCTGTAGATCGATCACTTCATTGGGTGTTTTTGCTGACTTTTTCCTGCCTAATCTCGCCCTCACAGAAGCTGCGTCCTCTCCCTACACTAATCAGAGCAGTGTGACGTGCGGCGCTACGTGACTCCAGCTTAAATAGAGGCTGGGTCGAATGCTGCACTTGGCCAATCACAGCCATGCCATTAGTAGGTATGGCTGTGATGGCTTCTTAGGGCAAGAAGTAAAACGGTAGCTGTTTGGCTGCTGTGCAGCCCTTCACAAAGCGGGAAGAAATCGCCGAACAACGGACCCGAACCCGAACTTTTTTGAAAATGTTCAGGTCCGGGTCTGTGTCCCGAACACCCCAAAATTCGGTACGAACCCAAACTATGCTAGAACTGTTTGCTCAACACTAATCACAATATTGTATTTAATTTGTTTCATGATAAACAAATTAGCTATTTTTTATGATTGTGTTTTAGTTATTTTGGGCTAGAAATCTTTTTTTTCAGTAGGTATTTATTAAACATTTTCAACCGTTCTGTCGCAAAGGGTTAACTATTTGTTTAGCTTTGTGAATGGTATTTTTACTATGGTACTTTGTTTTGCTCATCTGATAACCCTTATTTGTAAATTAATAAAAGGTCATAAACATTTATTTAAGCCCCATTCTTACCAGTAAGATTAGAATTAGGCACCTTTCAGATGAGCGAGTTCCACGCATTGGACTCCCGGTGTGAGAATGCTGCATTTCTCATCCTGACCTCCCAGCACTGACGGGGTCGCATAGCATTATATGATTTATGATGCTATGTAACCCTTAGAGTTCTGGAATGTATTGTATAACAATACAATAAAATACCCCTAAAGGTGTACATAGCTTTTAAGCAAATTCAATGAAATATAAGGGTCAATGCGTCTGTAATTCATATATACTGTAAGTATACAAGATTTACATATGAACTCACACTGTTAACTTTAACAGACACTAAAGATGAACAAATGGATTTTTAAACAATTCCACATCTAGAAATAAGCAACAAATTAGAGGAATAGCTTGCCCACTCGCCTGTGGTCTGCATATACAGAGTAGAGCACTGCAGAGAGGAGAGTAAGAGCTGGCCAGACCGCTCCCCTGCGAGCCGCAAATGAAGATGCAAAGAGCCGCATGCAGTCCGCGAGCCACAGGTTGGCTAGCCCTCGCATAAGGAGACTCCTTTCGGAAGCACAGGGACACAGCTGAGCAGTTATATCAGCTGTCATCTGCACATAATATACAGCTTCATGTGCTGAGATTGGCTGACTTTACATAGGGTTCTGTACTCACACCGGCCGCACTGCAGTGTCACGAGAAGGACAAATTTTATAATCATGAATCCAAGAGCCGCCATTTTAGCTACTTGATTGATTGTTCCCTAGACTAAATTATAAATAATTAAATACATTTAAGAGTTTATTTATAAGAACATGTTTTTTCATTTTTATCTTCCACAGAGAACCCTTTTAAAAACAGGTAAGGATGTACCTATCTAATCAATCATGTGAAAGAGGTTCATAGTGGTGAATGGTGATATGAATTGTTTGACTTTTGCAGGTGCCGTATTTATTCTCAGGGATTATCATGCTAGAGATAAAAGGAGGCACATTTTGTTACATAGCCACATATAATCACACTCTTGAAAACTCTTCTTCACCTTTAAATCTTCAGTATAACCTGTGGGAAATGTATGACTGGTTAATAATGAAACCTTGAATCCATTTTGTACTTAACAAGTCTGTGGAGAGCAATAGTTTTAATACAGAATGATAGTGCATGGTTTAATTGGAGAAGATGATACTACACATTCACCTCTTGAGTGTTGTAAAGCATAGTAATACAGATTGTACTCAGCAATGCCCCTAGATAATAATGCCGATCATGACATTTTATTATGCTTATTATATTTAGTAATTACTGAATGATCAATTGATGCTTTCGGTCAGAGTGTTCAGGAATGATATTCGTCACAGTGGATTGGTTGGCTTTTCAGAACCTTAAAAAACTTTTTAAGAAACTATTTAAGTTAGGCATTAACTTTGTAGTGCATGTTCAGCACTGTGCCAATCCCTGTAAGACCTGCTGTTTCAAGGTCACAATAATAGCAGATAATGTGACTTCTGTAAAAATGCTAAAGAAATAAGAATTTCAAATAGTAGCTTTCAAAGGGTCAAGACCAAATATAGAATAACCGATTCTGTTAATGGAATTCTTTTTATTAAATATCCTTTTTTCATATTCTTTATGCTAGAATATAACTAGCTTTAGGTTAATGAGCACTAATGACTGCCATTAAAGAAAAAGATGGCAGAGTATGAAATGCATCATATACTTCATGGCAAAAGTCAAGTTTGTCTATCAAAGCATAAATGCTATATTAAGATGAGGCCGACCCACATGATTATTCTTCAAAATTGACTATATTAAACTAATTGTTGTTAAATGTGTAATTCAATTATTATATTTATATTTTAATTATAACATATCAATTACATAAGCATGCAGCTAAAAGCTCTTTTCTAGTG
Source organism: Bufotes viridis (assembly GCA_033119425.1). Taxonomy (NCBI): domain Eukaryota; kingdom Metazoa; phylum Chordata; class Amphibia; order Anura; family Bufonidae; genus Bufotes; species Bufotes viridis. The sequence continues at coordinate 64,136,259 of CM065594.1, read as the reverse complement.
TTGATCGAGCATGCTTGGCCAAACACCAGGTCAGCTCGAGTCTCTCGATGCTCGGTATATGGCGGTATTCGGCCGAATACCGCATGTGCTCGAGAGCAATGTTCGAGTCTCCTCATCGCACGTTTGTTGGCTGCTATGCAGCCAATAAACGTGAAGATAAGTACTGCCCTTCACTGTAATGCCGTAGCCTTGTTGGTTACTGGCATTACAGTGATTGGCTGGCCAGAACGCGTCATCGGGTGCTATATAGCACCCGATGACAAGTGTATAGCTCAGTGTTAGTCAGGGAGAGCTGCTCTGAAGAAGAGAAAGATAGTGTAGGGAGTGATATTAGTTTTTTTTTTACGTTGAAAAACTTGTCAGAGACCCAAAAGTCCTTTTAACCCCTTAAGGGCTTAGGATAAACCTGTACAGCATGTTTCCCGAGTCCTTAAGGACCCATGACGTACCGGTACGTCATGAGAATTTCCGATCACTGCTGCTCAGCCAATGACATTATCTGCGCTACATCTCCTGTGTAATGTGTGCGCATCCCAAATATATCTGTGACATCCAGTGTACTTTTTCCGTAGATGGTGTCCACTGGTGACATTTCCTGGGGTATATCTCATATGTATAGTTTCCACATCCCAAATACCTGTGACATTCCCTGTAATTTTTTATTAGCCGCTGCTGACATCAATGACATTATCTGCAGTATTTCTCCTGTGTAAGGTTACCCCATCCTAAATACCTGTGACAATCCCTGAAATTTTTGATTAGATGCTGCGGACATCAGCGACATTATCTGTGGTATATCTATTGTGTGACGTTTCCACAACCCAAATACCTTTTTTAAATTTTTTTTTCCAATACACTTACAAATCCTACACTACTGTATGTGTGACATACTTTCAAGCATATATAACATTTAATATGAAGAAGGCGAGCAGTAAGGGACCGGGAAGTGGCTGTGATGCTGATGGTGCACGCCGTGGCCCTGGGTGCGTTGAAACTGTGCCTGCTGCAGGAGCACAAGAAAAACAATCATCCACGATACCTAGCTTCTCATCCCAGTTTGCAGGGTGGCGCAGGATGACGCTCTCGAAGTCATACCAGTGCGACCAGGTGGATTGCTGCAGATAATGCTTCCAGTCGGTTAGGCACCACTCTGTCACCAAGTTCAGTCTCAGTAGCCAACAGACTGGTCAACACAATCCTCACCCTGATCCTCCTTCCTTACACCATGGACAGTCTTGCCAAACAAGTGATCCCACACTCGGATATTCCGAGAAGCTCTTTTCATCGCCATTCCTTCATTTGGGCCTCTCGAGAAGCCCGCTTGAAGAGGGACATGAGGAGATCTTGTGCCCTGATTCCCAAACTCTTGAGCATTCACAGTCAGAAGAAGATGACGGTGGGGAGCGGCAATTAGTGTTTTGCGAGGTGGATGATTATTATTATTATTATTATTCATTTTAGAGCGCCATTCATTCCATAGCGCTGTACATATCACAAGCGGTGCACATACATAATACAGGCAATTGCCTTAAGCATGAAGAGACAAGTTACAGACTGGTACAGAAGGATAGAGGGCCCTGCCCGTGAGGGCTTACAATCTACATGGTATGGGGGGAAGGAGACAGTAGGCGAGGGTGAAGCTGGTCATGGCGGTATAGAGGCAGCAGTGTCACTGGTCGTAGGCTTGTCTGAAGAGGTGGGTTTTCAGTTTGCTTTTGAAGGATTCCACTGTAGGTGAGAGTCGGATATGTTGGGGTAGCGAGTTCCAGAGTATAGGGGATGCACGGGAGAAATCCTGGAGGCGAGTGTGGGATGAGGTGATAAGAGGAGAGGAGAGAAGGAGGTCCTGCGAGGATCGAAGATTGCGTGTGGGGATGCATTGGGAAAGTAGCTCAGAGATGTAGGGAGGGGACCGGTTGTGGACGGCCTCGTATGTGTTGGTTAGTATTTTAAACTGAATTTGCTGGGCAATGGGGAGCCAGTGCAGGGACTGGCAGAGGGGAGAGGCAGAGGAGTAACGGGGGAGAGGTGGATAAGTCGGGCAGCAGAGTTGAGGATAGATTGTAGGGGTGCGAGAGTGCTAGATGGAAGGCCACAGAGGAGAATGTTGCAGTAGTCTAGGCGGGAGATGATGAGGGAGTGTACAGGCATTTTTGCCGATTCAAAGTTGAGGAAAGGGTGGATGCGGGAGATGTTTTTGAGTTGGAAGCGGCAGGTGGTGGAAAGGGCTTGGATGTGTGGTCGGAAGAAGAGGGTAGAATCCAAGGTCACTCCAAGGCAGCGGACTTGGTTGACTGGGGAGAGTGTGCAGTTATTGATTGTGATAGATAGGTCTGTTGGGGAAACGTGAGCAAGATGGGGGAAAGATGATGAGTTCTGTTTTATCCATGTTAAGTTTTAGAAAGCGAGAGGAGAAGAAGGAGGATATGCGAAATAGGCATTGTGGGATTCTGGATAGTAAGGTGGTGATGTCTGGACCAGAGAGGTAGATTAGTGTGTCATCAGCATATAAGTGATACTTAAAGCCATGGGACTCTATAAGCTGTCCCAGGCCGAAGGTGTAGATAGAGAAGAGCAGGGGTCCTAGGACGGAGCCTTGCGGGACACCAACAGAGAGGGAGTGAGGCAAGGAGGTGGCGTGAGAGTGGAAGACGCTAATTGTCCGGTGTGTGAGGTATGATGTGATCCAAGAGAGGGCCAGGTCAGTGATGCCAAGAGGTGAGAGAGTTTGTAACAGAAGGGAGTGGTCGACAGTGTCAAAGGCAGAGGAGAAGTCAAGAAGAAGGAGGACAGAGTAATTTTTTTTTATTTTGGCAAGTAGTAGGTCATTGGTGACTTTGGTGAGGGCAGTCTCGGTTGATTGGTGGGGTCGGAAGCCAGATTGTAGCCGGTCAAAGAGGGAGCAGGAGGAGAGGTGAGAGGACAGTTCAGAATGGACATGTTGCTCAAGTAGCTTTGAGGCATATGGAAGAAGTGATATGGGGCGATAACTGGACAAAGAAGATGGGTCAAGTGAAGGCTTTTTGAGGATGGGTGTAATGGTAGCATGTTTAAAAGCAGAGGGGAAGAGACCAGAGGTTAGTGATAGGTTGAAGAGATGAGTTAGGGCTGGGATAAACACTGTGGTTAGGTTAGGGATGAGGTGGGATGGGATTGGGTCAAGTGCACAGGTGGTGAGATGGGATTTAGAGAGTAGAGTGGAGAGTTTTTCTTCTGTAATGGCGGAGAAGCGGGTTTTGGGAGAAGAGGACGGAGCAGCTGTGTGGAAGGTCTGTGGGGACTGTGTGTTGAAGCTTTCTCTGATGTTGACTATCTTTTGTTTGAACAATCTGTTTAGAAAGGATCGTCAAAACCAGAGAGGTGGAGGGGTCTGCCTCTACGTGAAGTCGTGTCTAAATCCCGTAATTCGAGAATACATCTCTGAGGGACATGAACATGTGGAGTCACTGTGGGTAGAAATACATGGAGCAAAAAACAATAATAAAATACTAATAGGAGTGTATTATAAACCACCTAATATACCAGAGTCCACAGAAAATCTATTACTAAACGAGATAGAGGAGGCGGCAAATCATAATGAAGTCGTTATCATGGGGGACTTCAACTACCCAGATATAGACTGGGAAACTGAAAGCTGTACATCCCATAAAGGAAACAGGTTCTTGGCAATAGCCAAAGACAATTTCCTTTCCCAACTGGTTCAGGACCCCACTAGAGGGACGGCCATACTGGACTTAGTATTACCAATAGACCTGATAGAACAACAGATGTGCAGGTTGGGGGACACCTGGGAAATAGTGACCATAAAGTTATAACCTTCCAATTATCCTTCAAACGAGAGTTTCTAAAGGGAGGAACAAAAATACCAAACTTCAAAAAAGCAAAATTTAGCCAACTAAGCGAGGCCATAGGCCTAACTAACTGGGACAAAGTCCTCAAAAATAAAAATACAACCATAAAATGGGAGATTTTTAAAAGCATTGTAACATCTAATTGTGAGACGTACATACCTTATAGGAATAAAAGGCTAAGGAACAATAAGAGACCAATGTGGATAAATGGAACCGTAAAGAAGGCAATAAATGACAAAAAGAAAGCATATAAATCGCTAAAACAGGAGGGGAGTCAGGAAGCACTGATAAACTATAAGGAAAAAAATAGAATATGTAAAAAACGAATAAAATTTGCCAAACTAGAGACCGAGAGATTAATTGCCAAAGAGAGTAAAACTAACCCTAAAATGTTCTTCAATTATATAAATAGTAAAAAATATAAATCTGAAGAAGTCGGCCCTCTACATAGCAATGAGGGGGGTGTTGCAGAGAGCGACGAGGATAAAGCAAAACTATTAAATATTTTTTTTCTCCACTATATTCACTGAGGAAAATAAACTGTCAGATGAAATGCAGAATGTAAAAGTAAATCCCCCATTAAAAGTGCCCTGTCTGACCCAAGAAGAAGTACAACAGCGACTTAAAAAGATTTAAATAGACAAATCGCCAGGACCGGATGGCATACACCCCCGTATCCTAAGGGAATTAAGTGATGTCATAGCCAGACCATTATTTCTGATATTTACGGACTCTATAATAACAGGGAATGTTCCACAGGATTGGCGCATAGCAAATGTGGTGCCAATATTCAAAAAGGGTCCAAAAACAGAGCCTGGAAATTATAGGCCGGTAAGTTTAACATCTATTGTTGGTAAACTGTTTGAAGGGTTTCTAAGAGATGCTGTTTTGGAGTATCTCAATGAAAATAAGCAAATAACGCCATATCAGCATGGCTTCATGAGGGATCGGTCATGCCAAACAAATTTAATCAGCCTCTATGAGGAGGTAAGTTCTAGACTTGACAGCGGCGAATCAATGGATGTCGTATATCTGGACTTCTCCAAAGCATTTGACACCGTACCTCATAAAAGGTTAGTATATAAAATGAGGATGCTCGGACTGGGAGAAAATGTCTGTATGTGGGTAAGTAACTGGCTGAGTGACAGAAAACAGAGGGTGGTTATTAACGGTAGATATTCAGATTGGGTCACTGTAACTAGTGGGGTACCTCAGGGGTCAGTATTGGGCCCTATTCTCTTCAATATATTTATTAATGATCTTGTAGAAGGCCTGCACAGTAAAATATCTATTTTTGCAGATGACACTAAAGTAATTAACACTGAAGAGGACAGTTTTCTGCTACAGAGGGATCTGGATAGATTGGAGGCTTGGGCAGAAAAATGGCAGATGAGGTTTAACACTGACAAATGTAAAGTTATGCACATGGGAAGGAATAATGCAAGTCAACCGTACATATTAAATGGTAAAACACTCGGTAACACTGACATGGAAAAGGATCTAGGAATTTTAATAAACAGCAAATTAAGCTGCAAAAACCAGTGTCAGGCAGCTACTGCCAAGGCCAATAAGATAATGGGTTGCATCAAAGGGGCATAGACGCCCGTGATGAGAACATAGTCCTACCACTTTACAAATCACTGGTTAGACCACACATGGAGTACTGTGTACAGTTCTGGGCTCCTGTGAAGAAGACAGACATAGCAGAGCTGGAGAGGGTTCAGAGGAGGGCAACTAAAGTAATAACTGGATTGAGGGATCTACAGTACCCTGAAAGGTTATCAAAATTAGGGTTATTCACTTTAGAAAAAAGACGACTGAGGGGAGATCTAATAACTATGTATAAATATATCAGGGGTCAGTACAGAGATCTGTCCCATCATCTATTTATCCCCAGGACTGTGACTGTGACAAGGGGACATCCTCTGCGTCTGGAGGAAAGAAGGTTTGTACACAAACATAGAAAAGGATTCTTCACTGTAAGAGCAGTGAGACTATGGAACTCTCTGCCTGAGGAGGTGGTGATGGTGAGTACAATAAAGGAATTCAAGAGGGGACTGGATTTATTTCTGGAGTGTAATAATATTACAGGCTATAGCTACTAGATAGGGGTCGTTGATCCAGGGAGTTATTCTGATTGCCTGATTGGAGTCGGGAAGGAATTTTTTTTCCCCCTTAAGTGAGGAAAATTGGCTTCTGCCTCACAGGGGTTTTTTGCCTTCCTCTGGATCAACTTGTAGGAAACAGGCCGAACTGGATGGACAAATGTCTTTTTTCGGTCTTATATACTATGTTACTATGTTACTATGTTACTATGTAATGTGGCAAAATCCTCAGCTGAGATGAGAGGAGAGGGTGGGGGCGCTGGTGGACGGAGAAGAGAATTAAAGGTGTTAAAAAGTTGTTTTGGGTTGTGGGATAGGGAAGATATGAGAGATGAGAAGTAGGCCTGTTTTGCATCAGCAAGTGAGGATTTGAAAATGAGGAGGGATTGCTTGTATGCGGAGAATTCATCTTTAGAATGGGATTTCTCCCATCGCCGCTCTGCAGCCCTGGGAGCTTGTCTGAGATTTTTGGTCAGGTCGGTGTGCCAGGGTTGTCTATTGATTTTTATGGTTTTGTTGTGTGTAAGTGGGGCAATAGTGTCCAGAGTTGCACATATTGTGGTGTTTAGAGATGAGCGAACACCTGGATGTTCGGGTTCGAGAAGTTCGGCAGAACTTCCCGAAAATGTTCGGGTTCAGGATCCGAACTCGACCCGAACTTTATCCTGAACCCGAACCCCATTGAAGTCAATGGGGACCTGAACTTTTAGGCACTAAAAAGGCTGTAAAATAGTCCAGGAACGGGCTAGAGGGCTGCCAAAGGCAGCAAAATGTTGGTAAATCCCCTGCAAACGAATGTGGATAGGGAAATTAATTAAAAGAAAAGAAAATAAATAAAATTTAACCAATATCAATTGGAGAGAGGTCCCACTGCAAGGAATCATGCATCATATCACTCAACACTGGAGAAGGCCACTTTCAGTTATTTCGGCCCCAGCACCCAGACAGAGGAGAGAGGTCCCACAGCAAGGAATCATGCGTCATATCACCCACCACTGGAGAAGGCCACTTTCAGTTATTTCGGCCCCAGCACCCAGACAGAGGAGAGAGGTCCCACAGCAAGGAATCATGCGTCATATCAACCACCACCGGAGAAGGCCACTCTCAGTTATTTTGGCCCAGCACCCAGACAGAGGAGAGAGGTCCCACAGCAAGGAATAAGGCGTCATATCACCCACCACTGGAGAAGGCCACTTTCAGTTATTTCGGCCCCAGCACCCAGACAGAGGAGAGGTCCCACAGCAAGGAATCATGCGTCATATCAACCACCACCGGAGAAGGCCACTCTCAGTTATTTCGGCCCAGCACCCAGACAGAGGAGAGAGGTCCCACAGCAAGGAATCATGCGTCATATCACCCACCACCGGAGAAGGCCACTCTCAGTTATTTCGGCCTCACCACCCAGACAGAGGAGAGAGGTCCCACAGCAAGGAATCATGCGTCATATCAACCACCACCGGAGAAGGCCACTCTCAGTTATTTCGCCCAGCACCCAGACAGAGGAGAGAGGTCCCACAGCAAGGAATCATGCGTCATATCACCCACCACCGGAGAAGGCCACTCTCAGTTATTTCGGCCTCACCACCCAGACAGAGGAGAGAGGTCCCACAGCAAGGAATCATGCGTCATATCAACCACCACCGGAGAAGGCAACTCTCAGTTATTTCGGCCCAGCACCCAGACAGAGGAGAGAGGTCCCACAGCAAGGAATCATGCGTCATATCACCCACCACCGGAGAAGGCCACTCTCAGTTATTTCGGCCTCACCACCCAGACAGAGGAGAGAGGTCCCACAGCAAGGAATCATGCGTCATATCAACCACCACCGGAGAAGGCCACTCTCAGTTATTTCGGCCCAGCACCCAGACAGAGGAGAGAGGTCCCACAGCAAGGAATCATGCGTCATATCACCCACCACCGGAGAAGGCCACTCTCAGTTATTTCGGCCTCACCACCCAGACAGAGGAGAGAGGTCCCACAGCAAGGAATCATGCGTCATATCAACCACCACCGGAGAAGGCAACTCTCAGTTATTTCGGCCCAGCACCCAGACAGAGGAGAGAGGTCCCACAGCAAGGAATCATGCGTCATATCACCCACCACCGGAGAAGGCCACTCTCAGTTATTTCAGCCTCACCACCCAGACAGAGGAGAGAGGTCCCACAGCAAGGAATCTTGCCTTATATCAACCACCACCGGAGAAGGCCACTCTCAGTCATTTCGGCCCAGCACCCAGACAGAGGAGAGAGGTCCCACAGCAAGGAATCATGCGTCATATCAACCACCACCGAAGAAGGCCCCTCTCAGTTATTTCGGTCCAGCACCCAGACAGAGGAGAGAAGTCCCACAGCAAGGAATCATGCGTCATATCAACCACCACCGGAGAAGGCCACTCTCAGTTATTTCGGCCCAGCACCCAGACGGAGGAGAGAAGTCCCACAGCAAGGAATCATGCGTCATATCACCCACCACCGGAAAAGGCCACTCTCAGTTATTTCGGCCCCACCACCCAGACAGAGGAGAGAGGTCCCACAGCAAGGAATCATGCGTCATATCAACCACCACCGGAGAAGGCCACTCTCAGTTATTTCAGCCCAGCACCCAGACAGAGGAGAAAGGTCCCACAGCAAGGAATCATGCGTCATATCAACCACCGTCAGCTTGTCCAGCGACTACTTAAAATTGGCACTACTAAAGGCAACAGAAAAGTGCATTAGGCTTGTCAGTAAAGGCAAAAAAAGGAAGAGACCACTGTGGTACTCAGCAGAAGTGGCCAAAATCATTAAAAACAAAAAGATGGCATTTAGCAAGTATAAAAACACCCAAAACGAGGATGACCGGGAAATCTATAAGATGAGGTAGAGAGAGGCCAAGCAAGTTATAAGAGCTTCTAAAGCTCAGGCAGAAAAGAAATTAGCTCAGTCAGTGAAAAAAGGTGATAAGACATTCTTCAGATACATAAATGAAAAAAGGAAATTAAAAAAAGGAATTACCAAATTAAAAACATAAGAAGGAAGGTATATGGAAGAGGATAAAGAACTAGCTGACTGCCTCAATGAATACTTCTGTTCAGTTTTTACAAAGGAAAATGAAGGAGATGGACCTCAGTTAGGGAGGAAGACTAATGAATCCTTTGATGCATGTGTCTTTACAGAGGAAGAGGTTCTAAGTCAGCTGTCCAAAATTAATACAAATAAATCACAGGGGCCTGATGGGATACACCCAAAGATATTAAAAGAGCTTAGCGGTGTACTAGCAAATCCATTAACAGATTTATTTAGCCAATCACTGGTAACAGGTGTCGTCCCAGAAGATTGGAAATTAGCAAACGTTGTGCCAATTCACAAGAAAGGTAGTAGAGAGGAATCGGGCAACTATAGGCCAGTAAGCCTGACATCAATAGTGGGAAATTAATGGAAACCATACTCAAGGAGAGGATTGTGGAACATCTAAAAACCCATGGGTTGATTGATAAAAACAGCATGGGTTTACTTCAGGGAGATCATGTCAAACTAATCTTATTGACTTTTTTGATTGGGTGACTAAAATAATAGATGGCGGAGGTGCAGTAGACATCGCTTATCTGGACTTTAGTAAGGCATTTGATACTGTCCCACATAGAAGGCTTATCAATAAACTGCAGTCTTTGAGCTTGAGCTCACATATTGTTGAATGGATTAGGCAGTGGCTGAAGGACAGAAAAACGAGGGTTGTAGTCAATGGAGTATATTCAGACCATGGTATTGTTACCAGTGGGGTACCTCAGGGATCTGTTCTGGGACCCATATTGTTTAATATCTTTATCAGCGAAATTGCAGAAGGCCTCAATGGTAAGGTGTGTCTTTTTGCTGATGACACAAAGATTTGTAACAGGGTTGATGTTCCTGGAGGGATACACTAAATGGAAAAGGATTTAGGAAAACTAGAGGAATGGTCAAAAATCTGGCAACTAAAATTTAATGTCGATAAGTGCAAGATAATGCACCTGGGGCGTAAAAACCCAAGAGCACAAAATAAAATCAGTGATACAGTACTAACCTCAGTATCTGAGGAAAGGGATTTAGGGGTAATTATATCAGACGACCTAAAGGTGGGCAGACAATGTCATAGAGCAGCAGGTAATGCCAGCAGAATGCTTGGGTGTATAGGGAGAGGCATTAACAGTAGAAATAGGGAGGTGCTCGTGCCGCTCTACAGAGCACTAGTGAGACCTCATTTGGAGTATTGTGTGCAGTACTGGAGACCATATCTGCAGAAGGATATTGAAACTTTGGAGAGAGTTCAGAGAAGAGCTACTAAACTAGTACATGGATTGCAGGACAAAACTTACCAGGAAAGGTTAAAGGACCTTAACATGTATAGCTTGGAAGCAAGAAGAGACAGAGGGGATATGATAGAAACTTTTAAATACATAAAGGGAATCATCACGGTAAAAGAGGAGAGAATATTTAAAAGAAGAAAAACTGCTACAAGAGGACATAGTTTTAAATTAGAGGGGCAAAGGTTTAAAAGTAATATCAGGAAGAATTACTTTACTGAGAGAGTAGTGGACGCATGGAATAGCCTTCCTGCAGAAGTGGTAGCTGCAAATACAGTGAAGGAGTTTAAGCATGCATGGGATAGGCATAAGGCCATCCTTCATATAAGATAGGGCCTGGGGCTATTCATAGTATTCAGTATATTGGGCAGACTAGATGGGCCAAATGGTTCTTATCTGCCAACACATTCTATGTTTCTATGTTTCTATGTTTCACCACCGGAGAAGGTCACTCTCAGTTATTTCGGCCCAGCACCCAGACAGAGGAGAGAAGTCCCACAGCAAGGAATCATGCGTCATATCAACCACCACCGGAGAAGGCCACTTTCAGTTATTTCGGCCCAGCACCCAGACAGAGGAGAGAAGTCCCACAGCAAGGAATCATGCGTCATATCAACCACCACCGGAGAAGGCCACTCTCAGTTATTTCGGCCCCACCACCCAGACAGAGGAGAGAGGTCCCACAGCAAGGAATCATGCGTCATATCAACCACCACCGGAGAAGGCCACTCTCAGTTATTTCGGCCCAGCACTCAGACAGAGGAGAGAGGTCCCACAGCAAGGAATCATGCGTGATACCAACCACCACTGGAGAAGGCCACTTTCAGTTATTTCGGCCCAGACAGAGGAGAGAGGTCCTACAGCAAGGAATCATGCGTCTTATCAACCACCACCGGAGAAGGCCACTCTCAGTTATTTCGGCCCCACCACCCAGACAGAGGAGAGAGGTCCCACAGCAAGGAATCATGCGTCATTTCAACCACCACTGGAGAAGGCCACTCTCAGTTATTTCGGCCCCACCACCCAGACAGAGGAGAGAGGTCCCACAGCAAGGAATCATGCGTCATATCAACCACCACCGGAGAAGGCCACTCTCAGTTATTTCGGCCCCACCACCCAGACAGAGGAGAGAGGTCCCACAGCAAGGAATCATGCGTCATATCAACCACAAACGGAGAAGGACACTTTCAGTTATTTCGGCCCCACCACCCAGACAGAGGAGAGGTTCATTCAACTTTGGGTTGCACCGCAAGATCATGGTAAAGTTAAAAAAATGAAGATTCAATAAAGAAGTGCCCCGGAGTACAAGAATACATGGTTGAGGGGGAGGCAGTTATAAATGTCTATTCTGCAGAAGGGAGGGACAGGTCCTGTGGGATCCATGCCTGGTTCATTTTTATGAACGTCAGCTTGTCCACGTTGGCTGTGGACAGGCGGCTGCGTTTGTCAGTAATGACGCCCCCTGCCGTGCTGAATACACGTTCAGACAAAACGCTGGCCGCCGGGCAGGCCAGCACCTCCAAGGCATAAAATGCTAACTCTGGCCACGTGGCTAATTTGGAGACCCAGAAGTTGAATAGGGCCAAACCATCAGTCAGTACGTGGAGGGGTGTGCAGACGTACTGTTCAACCATGTTAGTGAAATGCTGCCTCCTGCTAACACGTTCCGTATCAGGTGGTGGTGCAGTTAGCTGTGGCGTGGAGACAAAACTTTTCCACATTTCTGCCATGCTAACCATGCCCTCAGAGGAGCTGGCTGTGACACAGCTGCGTTGGCGACCTCTTGCTCCTCCTCTGCCTTCACCTTGGGCTTCCACCTGTTCCCCTGTGCCATTTGGGAATGCTCTCAGGAGCGCGTCTACCAGTGTGCGCTTGTACTCGCGCATCTTCCTATCGTGCTCCAGTGCAGGAAGTAAGGTGGGCACATTGTCTTTGTACCGGGGATCCAGCAGGGTGGCAACCCAGTAGTCCGCACACGTTAAAATGTGGGCAACTCTGTTATTGTTGCGCAGGCACTGCAACATGTAGTCGCTCATGTGTGCCAGGCTCCCCAGAGGTAAGGACAAGCTGTCCTCTGTGGGAGGCGTATCATCATCGTCCTCCGTATTCCCCCCAGCCACACACCAGTGATGAGCCTGAGCGGGTGCCACCCCGCTGGGAACCTGCTTCATCCTCATCCTCCTCCACCTCCTCCTCATCCTCCTCGTCCTCCAGTAGTAGGCCCTGGCTGACCACATTTATACCTGGCCTCTGCTGTTGCAAAAAACCTCCCTCTGAGCCACTTCTAACAGACTGGCCTGAAAGTGCTAAAAATGACCCCTCATCCTCCTCCTCCTCCTGGGCCACCTCCTCTTCCATCATCGCCCTAAGCGTTTTCTCAAGGAGTCATAGAAGTGGTATTGTAACACTGATAACGGTGTCATCGCCACTGGCCATGTTGGTGGAGTACTCGAAACAGCGCAACAGGGCACACAGGTCTCGCAGATGAAACTCCACTATGGCCTGCTGCTGCTCGCACAGTCTCTCCAGCATGTGCAAGGTGGAGTTCCACCTGGTGGGCACTTCGCATATGAGGCGGTGAGCGGGAAGGCCGAAGTTCCGCTGTAGCGCAGACAGGCGAGCAGCGGCAGGATGAGAACGGCGGAAGCGCGCACAGACGGCCCGCACTTTATGCAGCAGCTCTGACATGTCGGGGTAGTTGTGAATGAACTTCTGCACCACCAAATTCAGCACATGCGCCAGGCAAGGGATGTGCGTCAAAACGGCTAGTCCCAAAGCTGCGACGAGATTTCGCCCATTATCGCACACCACCAGGCTGGGCTTGAGGCCCACCGGCAGAAACCACTCGTCGGTCTGTTGTTCAATACCCCTCCACAACTCCTGCGCGGTGTGGGGCCTGTCCCCCAAACATATGAGTTTCAGAATGGCCTGCTGACATTTACCCCGGGCTGTGCTGAAGTTGGTGGTGAAGGTGTGTGGCTGACTGGATGAGCTGGTGGAAGCAGAGGAGGAGGAAGCCGAGTAGGAGGAGGAGGCTACAGGAGGCAAAGAATGATGCCCTGCGATCCTTGGAGGCGGAAGGACGTGCGCCAAGGAACTCTCCGCCTGGGGCCCAGCCGCCACTACATTTACCAAGTGTGCAGTTAGGGAGATATAGCATCCCTGGCCGTGCTTACTGATCCACGTATCTGTGGTTAGGTGGACCTTGCCACAGATGGCGTTGCGCAGTGCACACTTGATTTTATCAGATACTTGGCTGTGCAGGGAAGGCACGGCTGATTTTGAGAAGTAGTGGCGGCTGGGAACATCATACTGTGGGACAGCCATGGACATCAGCTGTTTGAAGCTGTCTGTCACCAGCCTGAATGACAGCATTTCAAAGGCCAGTAGTTTAGAAATGCTGGCATTTAGGCCCAGGGCTCGAGGGTGGCTAGGTGGGAATTTATGCTTTCTCTCCAAGGTTTGTGAGATGGAGAGCTGTAGGCTGCCGTGTGACATGGTGGAGATGCTTGGTGACGCAGGTGGTGTTGTCGGTGGCACATCCTCTGTTTGGTGGGCGGCAGGTGCCAACATTCCTCCTGAGGCGGAGGAAGAGGCTGAGGCAGCAGCAGAAGAGGGAGCAGGGGGAGCCAGAGTGAGTTCCTTGCTTTCAAGGTGTTTACTCCACTGCAGTTCATGCTTTGCATGTAGATGCCTAGTCATGCAGGTTGTGCTAAGGTTCAGAACGTTAATGCCTCGCTTCAGGCTCTAATGGCACAGAGTGCAAACCACTCGGGTCTTGTCGTCAGCACATTGTTTAAAGAAGTGCCATACCAGGGAACTCCTTGAAGCTGACTTTGGGGTGCTCGGTCCCTGGTGGCGGTGGCCAGTAGCAGGCGAACTCTCTTGGAGGCGGCTGTTCTGCTTTCGCCCCCTGCTCTCTCTTTTGCTACGCTGTTGGCTCGGTCTCACCACTGCCTCTTCCTCTGAACTATGAAAGTCAGTGGCACGACCTTCATTCCATGTGGGGTCTAGGACCTCATCGTCCCCTGCATCGTCTTCTACATAGTCTTCCTCCCTGACCTCCTGTTCGGTCTGCACACTGCAGAAAGACGCAGCAGTTAGCACCTGTGATTCGTCATCATCAGAGACGTGCGGATGAGGTGGTATTCCCATGTCCTCATCATCAGGAAACATCAGTGGTTGTGCATCAGTGCATTCTATGTCTTCCACCACTGGGGAAGGGCTAGGTGGATTTCCTTGGGAAACCCTGCCAGCAGAGTCTTCAACAGCATAAGAGACTGCTGCATAACTTGAGGCTCTGACAGTTTCCCTGATATGCATGGGGGTGATGTGACAGACTGATGGGCTTGGTTTTTAGGTGCCACCTGTGCGCTTTCAGCAGAAGACTGGGTGGGAGATAATGTTGTGAACATGCTGGATCCACTGTCGGCCACCCAATTGACTAGCGCCTGTACCAGCTCAGGCCTTACCATCCTTAGAACGGCATTGGGCCCCACCAAATATCGCTGTAAATTCTGGCGGGTACTGGAACCTGAGGTAGTTGGTTCACTAGGACGTGAGGCTGTGGCAGAATGGCTAAGTCCTCTCCCAGCACAAGAGGGTACACTAACACCACCACGACAACATCCGCGTCCCTTACTAGATGTTTTCCTCACTGTAACCGTTCACCAAGCACCACAATAAGAAAAAAAATATTTGTCCCAATGAATTGATTACAAATTCAGGCCTTTTTTTACAGGCACCTAACACTATCTGCCTATTTATTTATGTAGCGTATTACACTAATCCAGGCACAACAGTAACCACTGTTTTAGGGGAATATCTCTTTTAGGGCTAGTATTTAGGCCCTGGATGAAAGGTATCCTTTTATGGACAGATTTACAATTGGCCTGCAACAGCTCAAACACCAGATTCAGTGTATTGCTATTTTGGCAATTGACTTTCACCCCAGAACAAAATATATGTTTTGGCGGACACTATTATATTTTGCCAGCCACAGCTGAAACCACTGATTTATGGTATTGCTATTTTGCCAATTGAATTTCACCCCAGAACAAAATATATGTTTTGGCGGACACTATGAATCTTGGTCTGCAACAGCTGGGACACCATATTCAGGGTATTGCTATTTTGGCAATTGAATTTCACCCCAGAACAAAATATATGTTTTGGCGGACACTATTATATTTTGCCAGCCACAGCTGAAACCACTGATTTATGGTATTGCTATTTTGGCATTTGAATTTCACCCCAGAACAAAATATATGTTTTGGCGGACACTATGAATCTTGGCCTGCAACAGCTGGGACACCAGATTCAGGGTATTGCTATTTTGGCAATTGAATTTCACCCCAGAACAAAATATATGTTTTGGCGGACACTATTATATTTTGCCAGCCACAGCTGAAACCACTGATTTATGGTATTGCTATTTTGGCAATTGAATTTCACCCCAGAACAAAATATATGTTTTAGCGGACACTATGAATCTTGGCCTGCAACAGCTGGGACACCAGATTCAGGGTATTGCTATTTTGGCAATTGAATTTCACCCCAGAACAAAATATATGTTTTGGCGGACACTATTATGTTTTGCCAGCCACAGCTGAAACCACTGATTTATGGTATTGCTATTTTGGCAATTGAATTTCACCCCAGAACAAAATATATGTTTTGGCGGACACTATGAATCTTGGCCTGCAACAGCTGGGACACCATATTCAGGGTATTGCTATTTTGGCAATTGAATTTCACCCCAGAACAAAATATATGTTTTGGCGGACACTATTATGTTTTGCCAGCCACAGCTGAAACCACTGATTTATGTTATTGCTATTTTGGCAATTGAATTTCACCCCAGAACAAAATATATGTTTTGGCGGACACTATGAATCTTGGCCTGCAACAGCTGGGACACCATATTCAGGGTATTGCTATTTTGGCAATTGAATTTGACCCCAGAACAAAATATATGTTTTGGCGGACACTATTATATTTTGTCAGCCACAGCTGAAACCACTGATTTATGGTATTGCTATTTTGGCAATTGAATTTCACCCCAGAACAAAATATATGCTTTGGCGGACACTATTATATTTTGCCAGCCACAGCTGAAACCACTGATTTATGGTATTGCTATTTTGGCAATTGAATTTCACCCCAGAACAAAATATATGTTTTGGCGGACACTATGAATCTTGGCCTGCAACAGCTGGGACACCAGATTCAGGGTATTGCTATTTTGGCAATTGAATTTCACCCCAGAACAAAATATATGTTTTGGTGGACACTATTATATTTTGCCAGCCACAGCTGAAACCACTGATTTATGGTATTGCTATTTTGCCAATTGAATTTCACCCCAGAACAAAATATATGTTTTGGCGGACACTATGAATCTTGGCCTGCAACAGCTGGGACACCAGATTCAGGGTATTGCTATTTTGGCAATTGAATTTCACCCCAGAACAAAATATATGTTTTGGCGGACACTATTATATTTTGCCAGCCACAGCTGAAACCACTGATTTATGGTATTGCTATTTTGGCAATTGAATTTCACCCCAGAACAAAATATATGTTTTGGCGGACACTATGAATCTTGGACTGCAACAGCTGGGACACCAGATTCAGGGTATTGCTATTTTGGCAATTGAATTTCACCCCAGAACAAAATATATGTTTTGGCGAACACTATTATATTTTGCCAGCCACAGCTGAAACCACTGATTTATGGTATTGCTATTTTGGCAATTGAATTTCACCCCAGAACAAAATATATGTTTTGGCGGACACTATGAAACTTTACCTGCAACAGCTGGGACACCAGATTCAGGGTATTGCTATTTTGGCAATTGAATTTCACCACAGAAAATAATCTATCCTTTGCCAGACAGCAGACAGTATTATACTTGTCTAGCCAAAACTGGAACATCAGATTCAGGGGATTGGTATTTGGGCAATTGTATTTAACCCCTTAATAAAATATTGAAATTGCTATCCTGAGTTTCTAGGGGTGACAATTAGCACAGCCAAGCCCCTGATGTAGGATATAGCAAAAAAAAACTAGTATTGATGGATTGATGGACTTGGTGGCAGCTTGTTCTGGTGCACCACAAGTCACAAAATGTGCAGCCTAAAAACCAGTGAGCAAGTAACTAGCAGAAGTTCAATCATTCACAGCTGTAGATTGATTCGTTCATTAGGTGCTGTTGCTGACTTTACCCTGCCTAATCTCGCCCTGACAGAAGCTGCGTCCTCTCCCTACACTAATCAGAGCAGTGTTACGTGCGGCGCTACGTGACTCCAGCTTAAATAGAGGCTGGGTCACATGCTGCACTTGGCCAATCACAGCCATGCCATTAGTAGGCATGGCTGTGATGGGCTCTTAGGGCAAGAAGTAAAACGCTAGCTGATTGGCTGCTGTGCAGCCCTTCAGAAAGCGGAAAGTAATCGACGAACAACGAACCCGAACTTTTTTGAAAATGTCCAGGTTCAGGTCCGTGTCCCGGATACCCCAAAATTCGGTACGAACCCGAACGATGCTCGAACTGTTCGCTCAACACTAGTGGTGTTATATAGGGTGGTGGCAGTATCTGGGTCTTGGAGGGAAAAAATTGAAGAGAGCGGCAGAAGAGAGTCGGAGAGCAAGCGAAAGTCAAGATGTTTAAGGTTCCTGCGGGGGTGTGCTAGTGTATTGACAAGGGGCGCAGCAGCAGAGACGAGTGAAGAGAAGGTGAGTAGGTTGTGGCCGGATAAGGGGAGAGGCGAATTAGAAAGGTTAGATAGGGAGCAGAGGCGGGAAAAGATAAGATCCAGAGTGTGACCATCTCTGTGTGTGGGTGCGGAAGACCACTGTGAGAGGCCGAAGGAGGAAGAGAGTGATAGGAGTTTAGAGGCGGCTGAGTGGCAGGTGTCAATGGGGATGTTGAAGTCACCCATGATGATAGTGGGGATGTCAGCAGAAAGAGAGTGTAGGAGCCAGGTGTTAAAGTGGTCAAGAAAGATGGTGGCTGGGCCTGGGAGGCGGTAAATAATAGCTACTTGGAGGTTGGAGGGAGATTAGATGTGAACAGAGTGTACTTCAAATGAAGTGGGTGCAATGGAGGGCGGCATTGGATAAGGATGATGAGACACAGTTGCCAATAAGTCAACTGCAATTAGTGTCTCAAGAGGTTGATGATGAGGATGAGACACAGTTGTAGTTAGGTCAAAAAGTCGGGAGGATGACTAGAGTGAGGAAGTGGAAGAGGAGGTGGTGGACGACGAAGTCACTGACCCAACCTGGGAAGGTGGCAAGCCGAGCGAGGACAGCAGTATAGTGGGAGAGGGATCCGCAGCACCGCAACAGGCTGGAAGAGGCAGTTGGGTGGCAAAAGAGAGAAGGCGGGCCACACCAAACAGGCCCGCAACTGTTCCCCGGAGCACACTCTTGCAGAAATCGCCCTTGCCAAGGGGTAGGTGTTCCGCAGTCTGGCACTTTTTTGAGGAACGTTCGGACGACAAAAAAATTGTAATTTGCAACCTGTGCCTTTCAAAATTGAGCAGGGACGTATACCCTAGCAACCTCACCACCACCAAAATGATCCGTCACATGGCATCAAAGCACCATAATAGGTGGGACGAACGCCTGTGTCCACAATCTGTGTTTGCGGGTCACACCACTGCCTCATTTTCCCCTGTGTTACGTGCTGGCCAATCCCCTGTCGAAGACGCAGCCAGGATGCCTCCCGCCCTGCATCTAAACCTTTGCAATCACTATCTGTGACCACAACCACTTCTGTGTCCAAGCGCAGTGTACAAATTTCCTCATCCCAGGAATTTGAACGCAAGCGCAAATACCCAAAAACCCACCCACCCACAGGCCATAGAACTAAATGCACAGCTTTACAAATTACTGGCCCTGGAAATGTTGCCATTTAGGCTTGTGGACACTGAGGCAATCCGCAACCTGATATCGGCGGCCGTCCCTCGTTATGCAGTCCCCAGCTGCGACTATTTTTCATGGTGTGCCATGCCTGCCTTACACCAGCATATGTCCCGTAACATCATCCGTGCCATAACCAACGCAGTTACTGGGAAGGTCCACTTAACCACTGACACATGGACAAGAGCTTTCAGCCAGGGACGCTACATTTCCCTTACGGCACACTGGGTGAACATTGTGGAGGCCAAGAGCGAGTCGTACCCTGGGATGGCTCAGGTGCTACCGACGCCAAGGATTGCAGACCCTACTTCCATCAGGGTTTCTGCCACCAACTATGTTAGTGGCTCCAACCCCCACTTCTCCTCCTCCGCCTCCTCCTCCACTTCTCCTCCTCTTGCAGCACGAGTCATCCATCAGTCGGTAGCTGGAAGCAGTGTAGCACTGCAGTGGGGGAGCGGCAACAGGCTGTGCTTAAGCTGATCTGCTCAGGTGACAAAAAGCACACCGCCGCAAAGCTGTGGCAGGGGACAAGAGACCAGACTGAGCTGTGGCTCTCGCCAACCAGCCTATAACCAGGCATGGTTGTGTCTAATAATGGCCGTAACTTGGTGGCGGCTTTGGAGCTTGGCATGCGCACACACACCCCATGCTTAGCCCACTTCTTCAACTTAGTGGTTCAGCGGTTTCTCAAAACCTACCCCAATTTTCTCAGCTGTTGTGCAATGTGAGCACATGCTGGAACTCGACGTTTCACACGTTGGCCAGGCTTTGTGAGCAGCAGAGATCAGTAGTGGAATACCAGCTGCAACTTAGTCGGCGCCTTTCCAGTCAGCTTCCACTCTTCACAAGCGAGGAGAGGGCATGGATGTCTGACCTCTGTGAGGTTATAAGAAACTTTGAGGAATCAACTAGTGATGAGCGAGCACCAAAGTGTTCAGGTGTTCGGGTACTCGGTCTGAACACATAGCGATATTTGTGCGCTCGGTCAAGCACCCAAGTATAATGGAAGTCAATGGGAGACAACCAGGCACCCCCTGCTCGGTTGAGGGGAGGGTGCCTGGATCATAGGAAAAGGTCTGAAAGTGATGGAAACACCTCTGAACTCGATCAGGAACAGCAGGGGGACCATGTCTGGATGCAACTTGGACTACAATGTCGCTGCTGGGAACCATGTTGTCCGAGTTGCATGCCACTTTTACAGACTGACAAAAAAACGCCCAAAACCCTGCCTTCCCCCCCAAAAAAAAACATTTTAGAGGAAAAATTGTTAGGTTCTTTCCTGTATATTCAAGGGCTGCCTAAAATTACACGGAACCGACACACCATTTATTACACATAAAGGAGGGCATCATACACACACTTGAAAAATTATGATTGATAGCCTGCTGGTGACCCTCAAAAACATTTGGAGCAAGGGCCTGCTGGTTACCCTCTAAAACATTATGGGTGAGGGCCTGCTGCTGAGCTGAACCTGTAAAACACTATAGTTGTGGGCCTGAAGGTGAGTGAACCCCATAAAACATTGCAGTGATGGCCTACAGGTGAACAGACCGTGGGAAACATTAGAGGTGAGGGCATGAAGGTGAGCGAACCCCAAAAAACTTTCAGTAAAGGCCTACAGGTGAGCAGACCATATAAAACATTGGAAGTGAGGACCTGAAGGTGAGCAAACCCCATAAAACATTGCAGTATTGGCCACCAGGTGAGCAGATCGTATAAAACATTGGAGGTGAAGGCCTGAAGGTGAGCGAATCATATAAAATATTGCAGTAATGGCTTACAGGTGAGCAGATCATATAAAACATTGGAGGTGAGGGCCTGAAGGTGAACGAACCCAAAAAAACATTGCAGTAATGGCCTACAGGTGAGCAGACCATATAAAACATTGGAGGTGAGGGCCTGAAGGTGAGCGAACCTCATAAAACATTGCAATAATGGCCTACAGGTGAGCAGACCGTATAAAACATTGGAGGTGAGGACCTAAAGATGAGCAGACCATATAAAACATTGGAGGTGAGGGCCTGAAGGTGAGCAAACCCCATAAAACATTGCAGTAATGGCCTACAGGTGAGCAGATCATATAAAACATTAGAGGTGAGGGCCTGAAGGTGAGCGGACCCTACAAAACATTGTAGGGAGGGCATATATACTGTATGGAAGAGGAGGAGGAGGAGAAAACAAGATTAAAACATATACCCTTTTTTTGTTGTAAAAATGGTGCATCTGAATCATGTGGATTGAGTACATTGTAAAGCATAGAGTTAAATAGCGTTTTTGTTCATTGGCTCAGCTATCCTCTGGTGGAGTGGAGAAGACAGGGGCAATCCAGGTTTTGTACATTTTTATCTCAGTCAACCTGTCAGCATTGTCAGTGGACAAGCGGATAAGCTTATCTGTTATAGTGCCACCAGCAGCACTAACTACATGCTCAAACAATACGCTGGTGGCAAGGCAGGCCAGCACCTCCAAGGCGTAGAGTGCTAGTTCGTGCCATGTGTCCAGCTTGGACACCCAGTAGTTTTAAGGCACTGATGGATCATTTAGGAGGCTGACACGGTCTGCAATGTATTCCTTCACCATCTTCCAAAAGTTTTCCCTCCTTGTAGCACTAGGCCACGCTTCAGGGTGAGGTTGCTGGCAGGGTTTCATGAAAGTGTCCCATGCCTTGGAAAGTGTTACCCTGCCTCTGTTGGAACTGCTGTGTGTTCTCCTTGTCTCTCTTCCTCAGTTGCCTAAGGAAGTACAGACTCTGGCGGGTTCATTGTCAGATGGAAAATTTTGGAGCAATCTCTCAACAAGTACCTTCTGGTATTGTACCATTTTACTCATCCTCTCCACCAGAGGAATGAGAGATGAGAAGGTCTCTTTGTAGCGGGGGTCAAGAAGGGTAAACATCCAGTAATCTGTGTTTTCTAAAATGCGTATAAAGCGAGGGTCGCAGGAAAGGCAGCCTAATATGAAGTCAGCCAGGTGTGCCAGAGTACCAACAGATGAGACTTCGATGTCAACATCAGGATAACTCTCCATCCCCTCCTCCTCTTCTGCCCATCCACGCTGAACAGATAGAGGCAAGTAGCAGAGGCAAGTGTCTCCAGCTCCTCCTCCTCCTCTTCATGGCCCAATTCTGGCTGAAAAGACGAACTGTAGGTGGTATGGCTATCACCCTGTGTAATATTCTCCCCCATTTCCTCATCTTCCACATTCAGAGTGTCCACCTTAATTGTGAGCAGCGATTGTTTGAGTAGAAACATCAGTGGGATGGTTACGCTGATAATAGCGTTATTGCCACTAACCATCTGTGTGGATTTATCAAAGTTTTTTAAAACCTTACATAGGTCTGACATCAATGCCCACTCCTCGCTTGTGAATAGTGGTAGTTGACTCGAAAAACAACGACCATGGTGCAGCTGGTATTCAACCACTGCCCTCTGCTGCTCACAAAGCCTGGCCAACATGTAAAAGGTAGAGTTCCAGCGCGTGCTCACATCGCACAACAGTCGGTAAGCTGGAAGCCATGAAAAGCTGCTGCAGCGTTAACAGACTGGCTGAAGCTGTGTCCTGCAAATTGCGGTAGGTTTTGATAAACCTCTGAACCACTAAGTTTAAGAATTCGGCTAGGCATGGAATGTGTGTCAGGTTGCCGAGCTCCAAAGCCGCCACCAAGTTACGGCCATTGTCAGACACAACCATGCCTGTTTGTAGATTGAGTGGCAAGATCCACAGCTTGGTCTGGTCCCTTATAACCTGCCACAGCTTTGTGGCGGTGTGCTGTTTGTCTCCTAATCAGAACAGCTTCAGCACGGCCTGTTGATGCTTACACACAGCAGTGCTACACTGCTTCCAGCTAGCGAATGATGGCTGACTGCTGTTGGAGGTGGAAGAGGAAGAGGAGGCGGCGGAGGAGCAAAAATGGGGTTTGAAGCCAGTAACGTAGCTACTGGCGGAGACCCTGATTGATGTAGGGCCCGTAATCCTGGTCGTGGGTAGCACCTGTGCCATCCCAGGGTATGACTCACTCCCGGCCTCCACAACATTCACCCAGTGTGTGGTCAGGGAAATGCAGCGTCCCTGGCCACCAGAATTAGTCCATGTATCAATGGTGAGGTGGACCTTCCCAGTACGTGCGTTGGTCAGTGCATGGGTGTTGTTCTGAGACACATGCTGGTGTAAAGCGGGCATGGCACACCGTGAAAAATAGTGGCGGCTGGGGACTGAGTACCGAGGGACAGCCGCCGACATCAGGCTGCGGAAGGCCTCAGTGCCCATAAGCCTAAATGGCAACATTTCAAGGGCCAGTAATTTTGAAAGTTGCGCATTTAGTGCTGTGGCTTGTGGGTGGGTGGGTATTTGCACTTGTGTTCAAATGCCGGTGTTATTGACAATTGGATGCTGTGCTGGGACAGGGAAGTGGATGTTGTTGCTGACGGTTCATGCGAAGGAGCAGGTGCAGGGCGAGGTGCATCCGGGCCTCCGCCTTTAACAGGGGATTGGCCAGCAATGCATAACACAGGGGAAGAGGAGGCAGTGGTGTGATCCGCAGAGCCCGATTGTGGACCCAGGCATTCAGCCCACTTATTAGGGTGCTTGGATGCCATGTAGCAGATCATGCTCGTGGTGGTGAGGTTGCTAGTGTTCAAACCCCTTCTCATTTTGGTACGACACAGGTTGCAAACTACCACTCTTTTGCCGTCTGCGCTTTCCTCAAAAAACCGCCATACTGCTGAAAACCTACAACTTGGTAAGGTAGATTTACGCATGCTGGTGCTCAATGTAATGGTTGCGGGCCTGTTTGGTGTTGGCCGACGTCTCCTTTTTGCAACCTCACTGCCTCTTCCAGACTGTTGCGGTGCTGCGGATCCCTCCCCCTCTGTACTGCTCTCCTCGCTTGGCTTTTCACCTTCCCATGTTGGGTCAGTGACCTCATCATCGACTACCTCCTCTTCCACTTCCTCACTGACTTGACTTGCCAACCTCAGTGTTTGGCAACTATGTCTCATCAGCATCCTCCTCTTGGACGTAGGATTGCTGATCACCACCGTCATTTTCTTGCAACTACGAAGGCTGAAGAGGTTGGGAATAAGGGCACAATATCTTAGGTCCCTCCTCAAGCGTGCTGGGCGAGATGGCCAATTCTAATAGTGGCGCTGGAAAGAGCTCCTCAGAATTTCCAAGTGTGGGGTCACTCGTTTGGCAAGCCTCTACATGGTGGGATAAAGAATGGTGGGAGGAAGAATGGTGGGAAGCATTATCTTCAGCAATCCAACCAACCAACTGTTCGCACTGGTCCAGCTTTGACAGTGTAGTAATGAGCCACCCAGCTAACTTGGACATGAAGCTGGGTACTTTATTTTTTTTCGGGTGCACTGGCAGCAAGCACAGTTTCATTGCGCCCAGAGCTACTACCACTGCGTGCACCATCAGCATCACGCCCACTTCCCCGTCCCTTTGTTCTCGCCTTCTTCATATTAATGGTTTTGTCTGTAAATGTAGCGCAAATTGTTCTACGGGCCGCTAAAGACACGGAATTCTGATGCAGTACAGAATTGGATTCGAAATACAACAGATTTTGGCCAGTATACTAGGCCCAAAAAAATGGAATTTGAAATATACACACTGTATTCAGATGTTGTTCAGTATTGGAAGCAAAATACAACAGATTTCAGCCAGTAAACTAGGCCCAATATAATGGAATTTGTAGTATACACACTGTATTCAGATGGTGGATGGTGATGGTGAGGACGAGCAAAATGGTGCAATACCAGAAGGTATGTGTGGAAAAATTGCGGCAAAATTTTTTAGCTGACAATGCTGGCTACAGAGTACATTGTTCCTTGGGCAACCGAGGAGGGGAGATGAGCGGAACACACAGCAGTTTCAACAGAGGCAGGGCAACACTCTCCAAAGCCTGGGACAGTTTCATGACACCCCGCCAGCACCCTCACCCTGATGTGCGGCCTAGTGTCACATGGAGGAAAAGATTTTGAAACATGTTGAACTGGTACATACCAGACCGTGTCAGTGTCCTCAATGATCCATCTGTGCTTTACAACTACTGGGTGTCCAAGTTGGACATGTGGCACGAACTGGCGCTCTACGATTTGGAGATGATGGCCTGCCCTGCCGCCAGCGTTTTGTCAGAGCGGTTATTTAGTGCTACTGGGGGCATAATAACTGATAAGTGCATCCGCCTGTCAACTAAAAATGCTGACAGGTTGACTCTTATAAAAATGAACAAGGCCTGGATTTCAAGGCCCCTGACTTCTCAACTCCACCAAAGGAAAGCGGCTGAACATAAAGGCACTTTAAATGTGTTTTTTACAATGTACTGAATACACTGTATTCCCATGTACCCCTTCCACCACAAAAAAGGGTATCCATCTTCCTTTTCTTGTCCTCCTCCTCTTCCATCATATCAACATGCTTAATAGTCTGCCCTTGTTCCTAATGTTGTAGAGGGACAGCTCACCTGCAGGCGCTCGCATATAATGTTTTAGAGGGTCAGCTCACCAGCAGGCCCTCACCTACAATCTTTTAGAGGTCCAGCTCACCTGCAGGCCCTCGCATATAATGTTTTAGAGGGTCAGCTCACCAGCAAGCCCACACCTACAATCTTTTAGAGGTCCAGCTCACCTGCAGGCCCTCGCATGTAATGTTTTAGAGGGTCAGCTCACCAGCAGGCCCTTGCATGTAATGATTTAGAGGGTCAGCTCACCAGCAGGCCCCCACCTACAATCTTTTAGAGGGTCAGCTCACCTGCAGACCCTCGTATGTAATGTTTTAGAGGGTCAGCTCACCAACAGGCTCCTTACCTACAATCTTTTAGAGGGTCAGCTCACCTGTAGGCCCTCGCATATAATGTTTTAGAGGGTCAGCTAACCAGAAGGCCTTCATCTACAATCTTTTAGAGGGTCAGCTCACCTGCAGGCCCTCAACCATAAGGTTTTACAGGGTCAGCCCGCCAGCAGGCCCTCACCTACAATCTTTTACAAGGTCAGCACACAAGCAGGCCCTCGACCATAATGTTTTACAGGGTCAGCTCACCAGCAGGCCCTCACCTACAATCTTTTACAAGGTCAGCACACAAGCAGGCCCTCGACCATAATGTTTTACAGGGTCAGCTCACCAGCAGGCCCTCACCTACAATCTTTGAGAAGGTCAGCTCTCCTGCAGCAGACCCTCACCCCAAATGTTTTAGATGATCAGCTCATTAGCAGGCCCTTGCTTCTAATGTTTTTGAGGGTCACCAGCAGGCCATTAATCATAATTTTTCAAGGGTGTATAATGCCTTCCTTTATGTGTAATAAAGGGTGTATTGGAGTGGCGGATCCTTGTAATTCTTGGAAGCCCTTTCACTTAGTGCATAGGCTTTATGAGTGTAGGAGTCCCACTACCTGAACAATTATACCACAATGTGAATGAGGCTCTCCATATGTGATATACAGGTTGTTTTGGAGTGCCTCTTCCTTGTAATTTTTTGCAGCACTTGCACTTTATATATAAGTAAATATATAGTAAAGAATGTTTCCTAAAAATATTTCCTCTAAAATCAATTTTATCTTTGGTTTTGTGTGTATTATTGTCAGTCGGTAGAAGTGGCATACTACTCGGACAACACCGTTCCCAGCAGCGACCTGGGAGTCCAAGATACATCCAGACATCCTCCCCATGCTGATCTTGTACCATTTTGGTGGTGTTTCCATCAATTTCTGACCTTTTTCTTTGAACTAGACACCCTCCCTTCTACAGTGCAGGGTTGCCTGGTTTAATGCTCGGGTTCTCCCATTGATTTCCATTGTGCTCGGGTGCTCGGTAGAGCATCCGAGCATCCCAAGGTGTTCGACCCGAACACCCGAGCACTTTGGTGCTCGATAAACACTACTCTTATCCAATTAACCTACCCATTTAATGTTCATGAATGTCTTCTTAATTTGACCAGTAAACAGCAGTTTATACTTTAGTGCTGTTTTAGGACTGCCTTTTGCCATCGAGTCACCCATTTTGCATACAAACATACAGGTATATGTATTGAGCAGGAATACCACCTGATAGTCATATACAACCTAAGAACTACTGTAAGAATGCAATCTCCACCTGTTAGGTATTCATTTTATTAGTGAGCTCAGCCTGAGAAATAGTTTAAGAATATGGCCTCAAATGGATAAATCCATCCACATGCTTCAGAAAATGCCCACAACAAAATCCACACATCATGTAAATATGGTGTGGGTCTTAAATCTGCAAAATGTCACATTAAATGAGAGTACTGCCACAAAGTCAGGATTCAGCATGAAGGTTTGGAAGCCAAAATCAGGAGTGGATCAGAAAATGAGATACAGTATAAGGGCTCATGCACACGACCGTTGTTGTTTTGCGGTCCGTTTTTCACGGATCCGCTGTTCCGCATCTGATTTTTCTTTTTGTCTGATTTAAGTCCTCTTCTGTTCCGTTATTTCACAAAACATATCCGTATGGTTTCCGCATATGATCCGTTTTTTGCGGATCGGAAACGGAAACAATAACTAATTAATCACCAAACACATGAGCAATATGGGCTTGGCATAGCATTTCTACAGTATGGATCCGCAAAATATGGATGAAATACGGTTGACATAGGGATGTGTTCTGTGTGCTTTCCATATTTTTTGCGGACCCATTGACTTGAATTGGGCCTCGGACCATGATTTGCGGGACAATAATAGTACATGCACTACTTTTTTGCGGAACGGCCATGTGGATGAACGGGAACGGAATGCAGACGGTGTAACTTCCATATTTTCTACAGCCCTATTGAAGTGAATGGTTCCACATACGGGCCGCACAAAAAAAAGGAACGGAAGCGGAAAGAAAATACGGTTGTGTGCATGAGCCCTAGAGGACAGATACTATTTCTCTTTTTGAATGCAATCCTACTTTTGGCTTGTAAAACTGCATCAGGAAACCTGATCATGTAGCCGTACCCTGACAGATTCCATGATTTGCAATGCAGATTGTTTTGAAATCTGTGGTAAATTCACAATGTTTTGGCAATGATTAGTGGTGAGTGAATCAAAGATAACAAAGTAGAATTGTATCTGAACTTCAGGAAAAAATTTATTTCCCACGAATCTGAATTTCTTGGGGCTTCATTGTTAACAGATACATTTTTCCTGAAATGGCAGTAAAAAAAATAAAAAAACTCTCCTCATCCATTTGATTGCAGAGAGGCCGTTGTGGCCATCTTGATTTAAGAAAACATGTCAATTCTCGCATGCTCTGATGTGTGACGTCATCATGCTGCGCAGGCTCGGTGACGCCATCAGTGATGACTTCACCGCACTGACTCATTGTAATGACATCATAACATTTCTTCAATCAAGATGGCTGTGACGGCCTCTCTGTGATCAAATGGATGAGGTGAGTATGTATTTTTACACCTTATTTACCCTCTGATTGAAGGTGACTTTTAGTTGCCATGATCAGCGTTGAATGTGGCATCTTAACGGTTATTTGACAGGGGGGGTGCAAGATCACAATTTACCGTCATTATGCCCGCTCCATACATTGGAATGCAATTCTTTCTGAAATAATTTGTAATTAATTGAATTTCTTGTTGAAGTTTAGCGAAGCAGCCGAATCAAATTTTTGAAAACTTCACTCAACACTAGTTTGGATTAATCTAACATCTACTGTATTTGGTATTGTTACGTCAGTAAAAAATGCTGTTGTAACAAATGCACTATTATATTTTCCATACAGTGTACAAATAAAAATTGCAAGAATTGCTGTTTTTTGGTCACATTGCCTCAAAAAAAAAAAAAAAAAAGAAATAACAGGTGATCATAAATCTCTGATAGCAGATAAATTAAAAAGTTATGTCTCTCAGAATATGGTAACACAATTTTTTTTCAAAAATGTCTTTACTATGCAAAAATACAAGTTGTAAAACATTTTATAAAAAAAAACGATATAAAGCTGGTATTGCTATAGTTGGACTCATATACAGAATAAATGTAGCACATTATTTATTCTGAATGCTACATTATGCAACATTAAAAAAATAACTGAATTGTGATTTTTTTTATTATTCTGAAGAAGGAGTTAAAGGGGTTGTCTCACTTCAGCAAATGTCATTTATTATGTAGAGAAAGTTAATACAAGGCACTTGCTGATGTATTTTGATTGTCCATATTGCTTCCTTTGCTGGCTGGAATAATTTTTCCATCATTAGGAAACAGTACATTATGTTGACAAAAGAAAAAAACAGCTATGGCTTCTGGAAAAATAGAAAAAAAAGCATATCTTTAAAGAGGTTTTCCCATTGTCTAGGACCCACACCTACTCCGAGAACGGAGCTCCAAAAGTTGTGGAGGGCGCACTGCACATGCGCAGTGGTGGCCGCGCAAGCGCGGTGTGCTCCCATTCACTACTTTGGCGAGAGCACTTGGTGGTAGCTGGACCTGGGGAAAGCCGTGGTCCTCCAGCCACCATCTTCCCTGCTCCATTCTCGTCATAGGTGTGGGTCCCAAAGGTGAGACCCGCACCTATCAGACAATGGGGGCATATCGTAGCGATATTCCCCCATTGTCTCAGATGGGAATACCCCTTTAAGTCCCCAAGGGCGATTTTCATAAGTGGTATGGATGAATTCACATGTGAAAAATTTGTTACAGGAGTTTCTGTGGTGAAAAATTAGCTGCAGTCACCTGGTTGGGGCTATTTCTGCACCCGGCACATGGTTGTCCGCACCCCCCATTCAGATGAATGGGACAGTCACTGAAATTTCTGCAACAAATCTGACACAAATTCACTGGGTTCACACTAGCGTTAGGGATTCCGTTATGGCCTTCCATTATAACGTCACGTGGTTATAACGGAACATAACGGTATCCATAAGACGGAAGGACGGATCCATTCTTTTGCCCATAGACTTCTATTATGATGGAATGCAAAACTGAAGCCTTTAAAAGGCATTCCATTTGCTTTCTGTCATAATACAAGTCTATGGGAAAGCATAACGGGTCTGTCTGGTTCCCGTTATGCAAGATGGAAAACAAAGTCTTGTATAACCATGTTATAACGGAAAGCAATAATGGAATCCTTAACCCTAGTGTAAACCCACCCTTAGCTATAGTGTTAAATTTAGGCAAGGCACTGCCAGCATGATACTCATTCTAATGATCATTAGGTTCCTAGTCATGAGTTAAGTCTCCACCAAATGCAGATTGATTGTATGCTTTATGGATCTCTCATCAATGTGAAATCCATGTACGTTTACATACAACTGGCAACAATGATGCCTTCCTGCATGCTGTTAACATTTGATGCACAAGATGCAGTAAGCACAGTTCAAGTTGTACTTTAAAGTGAATAAAGGGAAACATGAAAATGATTTTAAAATATCAGATCAATGACTGATAAATCCATTCAATCTTATTTAGTTTTTATAAAAATAAAATTACATCTTTTTCAAGGCGCTCATTTTAATGAATTGATTACCAAAGTTTGATTCTGCTGTGTAGATAGACCCATGTAACACTTGGCAGCATGAACTGAATTATTAAACAGGATGTTGTGGCTGTTGGTAATCATGAATGGTTGTCAGTTTGATATAATAGTTACTAAAATGTAATGCAGTTTACTTCACAGCAGTTGCTTTCAAATAAACTGGGAAAGTATTGGTAGCTACAACACTGCTCATCATTCAATGTCTGGGAAACTTTGGGTAATACATCATATCTGGTAAAAACATGCTCTGTTGGCAGGCAGTATTCATTCAGTTACAATATTGCATATCAAGAATGCAACCTAAAAATAAGGACATTGACAATGATATTTTTTAACATCAACTTATAAAACATTTTAAAATGTATACAATATTTTAAAGGGATTTTAGAGGGTAAGATCAAAAAGTCAACCAATTTGTCCCCAAGAAACAGTGCCACATTTATTCATGGATTCTTTCTGGTATTGCAGCTTAAACTCACTAAGTTATACAAAGATCAGCTATGAAAACAAGACACAGTTATTGGACAAGTGTGAGTTTCTAGAAGGAAAAAGTCATTTTGTTTCTTATCTATTTAAGGTCCTTTAAATAAATGGGGCTGAGTGGAAATACCAGACACAGCCAACTGACGACAGTGGTGCTACTTCTGAAAAAAGAAAAAAGAAAATGTTTCATTTCACAGATTTTTTTTTACTAAAATGTAACACCATAAAAAAAGTGATAGCAAACAATAAAAACAAACAGATAATAGGCTAAAATAGGGAATAATCTTGCTGCCTGTAAAACAGAGGCAGTGGTATACTTGTGCACATATAGCTTTCCCCTTGACTACATGGGTAATACAAAAAGACAGCTTAGGAAATGTTTAGAAGACCATCTAGTGCAAGATTTCTTAACTCCGATTCTCGGGACCCACCTACCGGTCAGGATTTGAGAATATCCCCCAGAATGAATACCTGTGGTAATTCCAGATGCATGGACACAAATTATATCACCTGCTAAATACTAAGGAGATCCTGAAAACCTGACTGGTAGGTGGGTCCCGAAGATCGGAGTTGAGAAAAACTGATCTAGGGGGAAACAAAGAATAATAAGGATACCCTCTTTCTTGACACATGTGAAGTCCGTGTAGGAGACCCAGAAACTTTTTTGGTCTTTTTCGATCCAGATCCTTAATGGGTATATGATGCCTATTATGCTGATGTCCTCCCAAACGCGTTTCGGGACTATACTGTCCCTTCATCAAAAAAGTCACAATCCTGGTCCCATATTTGAGCGCTCAGAGACTATAACCAGATTGTACGTGGGACGCCACGGCGAACGCTGAGAGCATCTTCATCGAGACACGCGCTACAGGGCTCTGCAAGTAATCAGCCCGCGCGCGGGACACAGATCGCGGCTGAGACGGAGTACACAGCCGGCTTACCACTGTCATCGGAAGGGTCATTGGAAGGGTAACGTAACCCAGAACATCAAGTCACTGTTTAAAAGTTTATTACCTTGTCCTTATATTTTTAAAATACATCACCCTATATACTTCCAATCCGTTATTCTACTGCAGAAACAGATGAGGACTGTAAGGGTAGTGAGTCATTCAGATCTATAATAGGGCCCTCCCGGCATAAACATTAAGTGATCAGGCTTACGTCTGGGCAACACTGTATAACCGTGACAGGACTATACATTCTAAAGGCCATTGAGAACTGTCATAGGGACACTGATACTGTCATAGTGTGGAAGAACTCCCCTGGATTCTATGAATGAAATATACTTCTGATTACCAGAGGAACCCGCCATTATCAGGCTCTTTGAACTATATGAACTTCGATAAAGTAACATTTCTAACAATTTGAACAATTTTCCAATTTCAATAAGAGAATTTTTAAACTAATTTTTTTCCCAAGATATTTTTTATTTTTTAACAGCAGCTGTTCAATCAACTATTTATATATTTATTTATCTATTTATTTGTCTGCAGTGGATCCACATATGTTTTCGGTTGTGAATTGAATTTTATGGTTTTTTATGGTATACATATTCAATATTCTGAGAATTATTTTAATATAAGGAGGCGGCCTTGACTTTTTAGATATTGGAGCGCCGACTCAGATACTGGAGTGCCCTCTCTGCATTCTTCTTCTTTTTTGCGTATTACAATAAAAAAGAAAAATATATACGCACTGCACATATTTTAGTACAACAAGAAAACTTTATTCTCAATGCATTTTCGCAGCTAATTGTGGTAAAAGTGTTAGTGGCCAATTTCAGTTCAAAAAGAAAAAGGGGTGTTTTAATTTTCGTTCAATTCGTTTAGTGCAGCTACAAGTAGATCAGGCAGATAAGTGCCAGGCCATGCACAGAGGAGTGGCAGAGGCCTACATTTTTCTGGAGCAAGCAGCAGTCGCAGCAGAGTAAGGGGTCGTGGCAGCAGTAGTCGGCCTGAGCTCCCGGTATCATATACCGGTCGTGTCTTGACCAGCAACCCAGCAGTTTTTGATTGGTTAACTCGGTCATTCACGTCATCCCAAGTGACATCAAACACCCCCAGCCAACAGTCGGTGGGTTCGTCAGACACAACCCTCAGTTGGCATGCCCCGGGAGCAGGCCCTGTGCCCTCACCTGTCCTCAACCTGCCTCTGGCCTTTTCTGTTCCCTCTCCGGTAGAAGTACTACATGCAGTGGGCTCCGTTTCACTTTTCAGCGAGGAAGAGCTAATAGAGGACAGTCAGCAGCTACTGCCCAGCCAAAATGTGGAGGAGACATCTGCCGCGTCTTCCGCTAGTTGGGCAAGTAGTGATG
Source organism: Bufotes viridis (assembly GCA_033119425.1). Lineage (NCBI taxonomy): Eukaryota > Metazoa > Chordata > Amphibia > Anura > Bufonidae > Bufotes > Bufotes viridis. The sequence continues at coordinate 64,102,775 of CM065594.1, read as the reverse complement.
AGGAGAGTGGCATGGGAGCTTGTGTTACGAGTGGTCAGTCTCCTGACCCAGAGGCCGTTGAGGAGCACATCAGTGATGTGCAGACTCTACTCAATGATGATGAAGCCGATTGCACTTGGGAGCCGGGTGAAGAAGGGGCTTCATCATAATCAGGAGAAGAGGGTGGCAGCCTGCCCGTCAGGCAGCGGCAGAGCCAGCAAGTTGCTAGCGTGGCCGGAAGTCAGCAGGGTGGCAGCAGTGGGAGGTAGGGAGCCAAACGAGCATGGGGTAGACCACACACTTTGCAGCAGCCTACCTGCTCTAAAAGGAGTGGTGCATGGGTTCATGGAAGCAGCGGCGTTAGCAGTAGTGTTGGGGGGAAAATTAAGTAGAATATGTGGGCACAAGGTGAAGCGTGGCCAGGGTGCCAATGTTGGCACCACGGCCCTGCGTCAACATATCCAGCAAGTGTCCTGGGAAAAACGTGGCTCCGATGTGGTGGTCCAGCCTGCCGCAGCTACCGCTACTAGAGTTGAGCGGACACCTGGACACCCCGTCACATCCTTGTAAAAAAGCAGGATCTTGACATAGGGGCCACTTAATATGGTGGATTTGGTGATCTCTGTAATGGAGACACCCCTTTGCTTGGTTTTCCTTCCTTTGAGGGATATCTGGCTTTCATTGTGTTGTAAACCCAATACTGGGGCTTCACATTTATTTTTCATATTACTGTTTCCCAGGGAGCTTTGCACTTTGGATTGCTGCATTTGGACTCTTAAATGAGGCTCCACTGTGTTTTCTGTAGCTGGTCTCTCTGAGATAAGCTATTTTTTTTTGAGTAGTCTCCAAGACATTGGTCCCGGTTAGCCAGAATCCTACTCCACACTGATGAGGGGCAAGACCCTGAAACAGCTGTCTGTGGATGGATAACTGGCTTAGGTGTTCCCCGTCACATCCTTAAAGCTTGTAAAAAAGCGGGATCTTGACGTAGGGGCCACTTAATATGGTGGATTTGGTGATCTCTCTATTGGAGACACCCCTTTGCTTGGTTTTCCTTCCTTTGAGGGATATCTGGCTTTCATTGTGTTGTAGACCCAATACTGGGGCTCTACATTTATTTTGCATATTACTGTTTCCCAGGATGCTGTGCACTATTGATTGCTGCATTGAGACTTTTAAATGAGGCTCCACGGTGTTTTCTGTAGCTGGTCTCTCTGAGATAAGCTATTGTTTTGTTTGAGTAGTCTCCAAGGCATTGCTCCCGGTTAGCCAGAATCCTACTCCACACTGATGATCGGCAACACCCCGAAACAGCTGTCTGTGGATGGAAAACTGGCTTAGGTTTTCCCAGTCACATCCTTAAAGCTTGTAAAAAAGCGGGATCTTGACATAGGGACCACTTAATATGGTGGATTTGGTGACCTTTTTAATGTAGACACCCCTTTGCTTGGTTTTCCTTCCTTTGAGGGATATCTAGCTTTTATTGCGTTGTAGATCCAATACTGGGGCTCCACATTTATTTTGCATATTACTGTTTCCCAGGGAGCTTTGCACTTTGGATTGCTGCGTTGAGACTTTTAAATGAGGCTCCGCAGTGTTTTCTGTAGCTGGTCTCTCTGAGATAAGATATTGTTTTGTTCAAATAGAACAGGAACTTGGGGGGAGACTACAGGTTCAGGAGACCATCCAAACTCCCCCTATTCTTGCTCCTGCCACCGTTCAGGTGGAACCTCACATTAAATTGCCCGATCGGTTTTCGGGTGACCACCGAAGTTTTTAGCTACGACCTCACTCCTCCAGCAATGACCCAAAGAGGGTTGGTATTATCATTTGCTTGCTTCAAGGGGACCCCCAGGAATGGGCCTTTTTTTACCACCAGATTTCCATTGTCTGAGCTGTGTGGACCTCTTTTTCCAGGCGTTAGGGGTTCTTTATGATGAACCTGAATGAGCCTCTGTGGCAGAATCCAATCTTAAGGCCCTCACTGGAGGAAATTGTCCCATGGAGGATTATTGTACGCAGTTTCACAAGTGGTGCGTTCCTTCGGGCTGGAACGAACCAGCGCTCAAATGTCAATTTAGGGTAGGCTTGACTGAAAAGTTAAAGGATATGTTGGTTTGTTATCCCTGTCCTGACTCTTTAGAGGAGACCATGACGCTAGCCATCAGACTAGATAGAAGGATCAGAGAGAGACAGTGGGAGCATTTGTTTTCTCCTCATACCCTTCTTCAACCTGAGACTCCTCCCCCTGAACCCAGGATGGAGGCCCACTCGGACGAGCCCATGCAACTCGTGATGATGGGAAGAGAAATACGTTGTTGTCACAGTTCTTGGTTTTATTGTGGGGATCCCGAACACTGGATCCGTCAATGTCCTAAAGCTCTGCCTTCTGGAAAATCATCCAAGTCTGAGGGATCCAAGGACAAGGTACTCCCAGAGGTGGTAAGAAGTAAACTAGTGCTGCCGGTTTCTATTACCTTTGGGCTCTTAAAGGAGTCAGGCAATGCCTTTGTGGATTCAGGGTCAGCTTTTAGTTTTATTAATTACAAATTGGTTGATCAGATGGGAATTCCTATACTAAAATTACCCACCCCGATCCAGGTTGTTGCTATCGATTCTACTCCCCTGCTAGGGGGCACAGTAAAACTCTGTATTCCGGAGGTTACCCTATATGTAGGGATCTGCCACTATGAGAAATGTTCCTTCTTTGTTTTAGAGAATCTTCCAGTTCAGGTAGTTCTTGGTATGCCCTGGCTTCAGCAACACAATCCGGTCATTAACTGGAGTTCGGGGGAGTTATAGAGATGGCGGCCTAACTGTAATTCTTGCTTAACCGTAGTTCAAGCTGGGGTCTCGTCAGATATTGCTCATTTTATTGCTGATTATTCTGATGTGTTTTCCACCACTGAGACAGATACTCTCCCTCCCCATAGGTCTTATGACTGTGTTATTGACTTGATACCTGAGTCCAAATTTCCTAAATGACGGATTTATAATCTGTCTGGTCCTGAGCGCAAGTCCATGAAAGACTACATCCAGGAGAGTCTCAAGAAGGGATATATTAGGCCCTCCACCTATCCCCTGGGAGCAGAATAATTTTTCGTTACAAAGAAAGACGGTGGTCTCAGGCCATGCATTGACTACAGAAATTTGAATAAAATTACTATTAGGAATTAGTATTCCATCCCGTTGATTCCTGATTTGTTTAACCAAATTTTGGGTGTTTCTTGGTTTTCTAAACTTTATTCGAGAGAAGCTTATAACCTGGTTCGTATTAAGGAGGGAGATGACTGGAAAACTGCTTTTAATACTCCAGAGGGACATATTGAGTATCTGGTTATGCCATTCGGTCTTTGCAATGCCCCAGCTGTGTTTCAGAATTTCATGAATGATATTTTAAAAAACTTATTGCCAAAGTTATGATTGTTTATCTCGATGATATTCTTGTCTTTTCAACTGACTGGGATTCTCATGTGTCTCACAGCAGACTGGTTCTTAAAATCCTCAGGGAGAACCATTTGTCTGTTAAATTAGAGAAATGTGTATTTGGAGTTCAAGAGATCCCCTATCTTGGCTATATTCTTACTCCTCATTCATTTAAAATGGATCCCAGTAAGGTTCAGGCTATCCAAGACTGGGTAAGACCATGATCCTTAAAGGCACTCCAACGTTTTTTAGGATTCGCCAATTTTTACCGTAAATTCATAAAGAATTTTTCTGTTATTGCCAAACCCCTCACAAATCTAACTCTAACTAAAAAAGGTTCAGATGTGGTTAACTGGCCGTTGGAGGCCTGTCGTGCCTTTGATATCCTAAAAAATTGTTTCCATATGGCTCCAGTCTTGGTTCAGCCCGATACCAAGGAACCTTTTGTGGTGGAGGTTGATGCCTCAGGGGATGGTGTTGGGGCCGTCCATTTACAGGGGTCCTCTAACCTCATTAATTTAAGGCCATGCACCTTCTTCCCTCGCAAGTTCTCTCCTTCGGAGAGAAATTACGATATTGGAAACCGCGAGTTACTGGCCATTAAATGGGCATTTGAGGAGTGGAGGCATTTTTTAGAAGGGGCTAGACACCGTATTACCGTTCTTACTGATCATAAGAACTTGGTGTTTCTTGAGGCGGCCAAACGCCTCAATCCTAGACAAGCCAGATGGGCCCTGTTTTTTACTCGTTTTAACTTTTCTGTTACTTTCAGACCAGGAAGTAAAAATGTTCAGGTAGATGCCTTATCCCGGAGTTTTAGTGCAGTCCAACCTCCTGATACCCCCCGGAACCCATCTTGCCGACAAACATCTTTGTGGCAGCAGTTTCTGCGGATCTTTCCTCTGAGATTTGCAAGGGGGTGAGGTGCTAGATAGATGCCCATGGACTGCAGGTGCCAACTCTAAGCTTTCAGCAGTGGACTGGGTGGGACACAGTGTGAAGTTACTGGTGGCACTGTCAGCCACCCAATCTACAAGTGACTGTACTTGTTATGGTCTAACCATTCGTAGAGCGGCATTCGGGCCTACCAAATAACGCTAAAGGTACTTTATCAACCAAAAAAGGTGTTTTTTTCACACACAATGAAACAGATGGATTTAAGTGTATTTCTTTCACTATCAGAAATGCAGCACAGGCCACAAAGGTACTTTATGGCCAAAAAAAAGATGTTTTTTTCACACAAAATACAACTAATGGATTTAAGTGTATTTGTTTCACTGTCGGAAATGCAGCGCAGGCAGCAAATGTACTATCTTGCACAACATTTTTTTTTTTTTTTCAAGCAATAATATAATAGCAGTATTTAACGGTTTATTTTGGCTGTCAGAAATGCAGTGCAGGCCGCAAATGTACTATCTAGCACAAAAAGTGTGCTTTTTTTTAAACAACAATTTATCTGCCGTATTTAACAGTTTTATTGGACTGTCAGAAATGCAAAGCAGCCGCAAATGTACTATCTAGCACAAAAAGAGTGCTTTTTTCAAACGGCAATATACCTGCAGTATTTAACGGTTTTATTGGACTTTCAGAAATGCAGCAGCCCACAAATGTACTATCTAGCGCAAAAAGTGTGCTTTTTTCAATCAACAATGTACAGTACCTGCAGTATTTAACGGTTTTATTGGACTGTCAGATATGCAGTGCCGGTGTCAGAAAGAGAAAAAATCGCTTTAGGTCATACAAATATATTGCAGACTAATGTAATTGAATTATTTTCACTGCCAGGTATACACTATAATCCGCAGGAGTACTTGACTGCCAAAAAAAGGGAAATTGCCCCCCTTGAATCTAACAGATCAATTTAATGAATAGATGTTTCCTGTCAGATCCCAAATGGGTGGTGTTTCTTCAGCCCCTCGGTGATTTTCTGTCAGATCCCTGTCAGATATTCAAGTCACAGACGACTTACCTCTATTATTTTCCTTTCCCCTGGCACATAGGCAGTGCAGGTGCATTTAAAAAATGGCTATATTTTGCCCACTGAACTAAAAGAACAAGATTAAATTATTGTCCCTGGCACATATGCAGGTGCATGTGCACTACACTTGCACAAAATGGCCGCTGACACCCACCTAACTAACAGACTGATAAAACTTTTTCTGTGTCACTGGGCTCATGGGTAAATAAATGTAACATAGCACCCACAAAAATTATCGATGTAGTTTGCTGATTTAACACCCAGTACACCTGACCAGAATTGTTTCCTAATCTCTCCTTCACAACAGCAGCATCCTATCCCTACACTAGTAAGAGCAGAGTGACGTGCGGCGTTCGTGTTCGTGTCCAGGTACCCAAAACCCTAAAGTTCGGTACGAACCCGGACTTTACAGTTCAGGTTCGCTCAACCCTAACCACTACATCACCCAGTGGCACTCACCCAGTTTCAGCCAGTAAAGGCTCCACCACCTTAGCCGAAGGGAGCTGTCTGTCAATTCCATCTTCTGCTGGTCCAGATGCTCCTGCTCCTACTCCTCGTCCGTCATTCCGTCAGCAATCGATCACTGAAGCGATTGCAAAGGGGCAACAGTATGTGTGCACGCATCCAACGGCACAGAAGCTGAATGTAGTTCCTGCACAGCCATACCATCAACTTGGACAGGTCACACAGCTTCCACCTCTATGTTCTCACGCCATTGGTCCTGCGACAATGTCCTCCTCTGCCTCCTCATCCTCCACCATGTCCTCAGCCTCCACTGCAGGGACAAGTCCCTGTACCCCTCCAGCATACCACATGTGCAGGGCTCGGCGGTGTCATGCTGTTCTGCACCTGGTTTGCCCTGGCGAACGGAGTCACACAGGACGGAACTGCCATGTGATGCATCAAAAAATCGAATCCTGGCTTTCTCCGTGACAACTGAAAGTCAGAACCATTCTGACTGACAACGGGAAGAACATTGTGTCAGCGCTGCATCAAGGAAGTCTGAGCCATGCGCCCTGCATGGCACACATGTTCAATCTGGTTGTCAAGCGGTTCCTGAAGTCTTCCACCCATCTGCAAAATGCTAAAAATGTCCAGGAAACATTGCATGCACTTCAGCCCCTCGTACACCGCAAAGCACATCCTCTTTGAGCTGCAGCGGCAGAATGGCCTTCCCCAATATAGGGTGAAATGCAATGTTTCCACCCGTTGGAATTCCACCCTCCATATGTTGGACTGACTATTTGAACAGAGAAAGGCTATCAACGATTTCTTGATAATGCAAGCGAAAAAGGAGTACTCCAATGTGTAACTTTGATGTCAGCCAGTTGCAGCTCATGCATGACACCTGCAGTTTGCTCAGGCCCTTTGAGGACGCCACGTTATTTGTCAGTCGCCAGGACTACATTATGAACAACTTCATTCCACTGCTTCATGTCCTGGAACAGATGTTGGTAACAATGGCTGGTCAGGGGACAGGAGACATGGTGATGGTGCCTCGATCTTATGGCCACATGAGCCCTGTGGGGGCTGAACTGGAGGAGGAGGGGGAGGATGACATTGGATCACATGCAATGTGTAGCCAAATGGGTGGTGTTTCTACTCAGCTGACAGGACAGGAGGAGCAACCAGATGAGCTACAGGGCAATGAGGAAGACGGGATAGGGGACCTCGACATACTGTGGCAGTATGCAGAGGAGATGCAGGAAGGGAGTCCTTCTGAGTCACTTGCACAAATGGCATGATGCATGCTCACTTGCTTGCATAGTGACTGCCGAATTGTCACCATTCGGCAGAGGGATGACTTCTGGCTCCTCACCTTATTGGACCCTCGCTATCGGTCCAGAATGGGAGCTTTTTTACACCCACCAGGAGGGAGGACAAACAGAACTACTATAGAGACATCCTATGTAGTCAGTTGGCTGCTGCCTATCTGCGCCATCATCCATCCTCTCGCAGGTCTGACCGGGGGGGCCCTCTGCACTCATGTTCCACTGACATGGCCGCTGGGGTGGGGTGGCAGACGCAATACCATCTAAATCAGTAGATGCCTGAGTCTACAGTTGCTGATGAGTAGCTTGCTTCACCAGCATAGCAAATAAACTACTCACCAGAAGCAGCAGCAGGTAGACCTGGAGCAGGACCTGAACCAGCTGGTGGAGGCATACTTGGACTGCACCCTTCCACCCCACATTGAATATCCACTGGACTACTGGGTAGCCAAACTCTATTTGTGGCCGTAACAAACAAAGTTTGCCCTGGAAAAGCTGTCCAGCCCGGCCAGAAGTGTGTAAGTGTGGCATCAGAGAGGCTGTTTAGTACGTCGGGAGCCATAGTTACCCCAAGAAGAACTCACCTGTCCATCCAAAATGTGGAGACTAACCTTTGTCAAGATGAATCAGGTGTGGATCACGTACAAAAAATATTCTGGGCAGCACTACTCACATCATCACCTCCATAGGTAAACCATTTTGAGGCGGTGCCTGCAATGTTAGGTCCCAGCCATTGGGTCCTCTGCCAATGAGTAGATGAACGAAGAAATGTAGCAACGTTTCAACCATTGTTAAAGACCTTATGGTCGAAACGTCGTTACATTTTTGGTGAAAATAAAGCGTTGAATTTACCATCACTGGAGTGCTGCAATATTCTTCCTTCATCCAACCACCAATTCCTGATGCGTCAAACTTAGAGTTGAGCGAACACCTGGAAGTTCGGGATCGCCGGGTTCGGCCACACTTCACCCCAAAGTTCGAGTTCGGGACCCGAACTTGACCCGGATTTGACCCCGAACCACATTGAAGTCAACGGGGACCCAAACTTTGGGGCACTAAAATGGGTCTAAAAATGTAATCGAAAGTTCTAGAGGGCTGCAAAAGGAAGCAAAATGGTGTCAAGAGCTGGACAATTGCCATGCAAACAAATAGGGATAGGGAAATGACTTAAAATAACTAAAAATACAAAAAAATTAAAAACAATAATATTGAACTAGGAGGAGGAGGTCCATATGGAGTAGGAGGTTGAGGAGGCAGTGGACGTGGCGATGTAGGTGAAAGCAATGGTGGAGGAAGTAGTTGCCAACAACACAGTTTTTTGTTTGTTTGTTTTTAAATTTGGGTAGACCCCAAAACATTGGGAAATATAGAAAAGAAAACAAAGAGAAAGTGTGCTGGAGTATAACAAAGGCTGGGTGAGGTGGGTATACATGTCTATTCTGTACAAGGTACGGACAAGTCCTGTGGGATCCATGCTTAGTTAATTTTAATGAATGTGAGCTTGTCTACATTGGCTGTGGACAGGCGGCTGCGCTTGTCTGTGATTATGCCCCTTGAAGTGCTAAACATTCATTCAGACAATACACTGGCTGCAGGGCAGGCCAGCACCTCCAAAGCATAAAGGGCAAGCTCAGGCTATGTGCCCAATTTGAAGACCCAGAAGTTGAATGGAGCAGATCCATCAGTCAGTATGTGTAGGCGTGTGCACACATACTGTTCCACCATGTTGCTGAAATGCTGCCTCTTGCTAAGACGTTCCATATCAGCTGGTGGGGCTGGTTGTTGTGGCGTGGTGAAAAAGCTTTTCCACATTTCAGCCATGCTAACCCTGCCTTCTGAGTTTCTGGCGGTGCCCTAGCTGTGTTGGCAACTTCTTCCTCCTCCTCTGCCTTAGCCTTGTGCTTCCACTGAGGCCCCGGTGTCAGGTGGGAATGCCATCAGCAGCACGTCTACCAGCGTGCAGAATATATTTCCCAATCGGGTATGCAGTGCAGGGGTAGTTTAAAAGAAAAAAGGGGTACAGATCACCCTGCAATCTAAACGTGGCTGAATTTACAGAATATATCTCCCAGTTAGTTAGCAGAAGCCTAAAGGTTTTGTGCCAATATTGACTGGTATTTGGAACTGTTTATAATTCCCTCTATCTTAACTAAGGTTGCCCTGCAGCCTTCCAACAAGCTTTATTAAACGACTGAACACCGAGCTCGAACTTTTTCGGAAAAGTTCGGGTCCGGGTACAAAAAACCCTAAAGTCCGGTCACCTTGCATCTCTGTGGTATCCTGCTACTGCTGCTGTCATCTCCACACTATGTCACCTTGCCATTCTGTGGCCTACTAATGCTGCTGCCACCTCCAGACACGGTTATTGTGCCACTCTCTGGCCTTATCATGCTGCTGCCACCTCCACACTCTTTCATTGTGCCACACTGTGGACTACTCATGCTACTGCCACCTCCAGACTCATTCAATGTGCCACTCAGTGGCCTCCTCATACTGCCGCCACCTCCATACTCGGTCATTCTGCCATTCTCTGGCCCACTCATGCTGTCTCCACCTCCACACTTGTTCATTGTGCCACTCTCTGGCCTACTCATGCTGTTGCCACCTCCACACTATGTCATTGTGCCGCTCTGTGGTTTCCTCGAGCTGCTGCCACCTCCAGACTCGGTCAGTGTGCCACTTGGTGGCCTCTTCATACTGCCGCCACATCCAGACTCTGTAATTGTGCCACTCGGTGGATTCATCATACTGCCGCCACCTCCAGACTCTGTAATTGTGCTGCTCTGTGGTCTCCTCATGCTGCTGCCACCTCCAGACTCGGTCATTGTGCCATTCTCTGGCCTACTCATGCTGTCTCCACCTCCACACTCATTCATTGTGCCACTCTGTGGCCTGCTCAAGCTGCGGCCACCCCAACACTATGTCATTGTGCCACTTGGTGGCCTCCTCATACTGACACCACATCCAGACTCTGTCATTGTGCCACTCTGTGGCCTCTTCATACTGCCGTAGAAAACAGTCAAAAATCGCAGCACTCCAAATTCTTCAATCCAAACTCTTTATTCCACCAAAAAGAAACGTTTTGACTCAGAGAGTCTTTATCGAGCATACCAATTACATAAAGTGAGACATATATATACATAGTGCACATACACCATTGAGTGGGGGTAAAACAATCAGGGTAAACCCCTCCCCCTAATTAGTGACATCATAAATATACTACACACCAAACTAATGGTGTAAAACAGCCCAGAAACCTTTCAACTATGCTCCTCATACTGCCGCCACCTCCAGACACTGTCATTGTGCCACTCTGTGGCCTCCTCATACTCCTTCCACCTCCAGATCCTGTCATTGGGCCACTCTGTGGTTTCCTTATGCTGTTTTCACCTGACCACTATGTCATAGGTCCACTCTGTGGACTTCTCATGCTGTTCTCACCCTCCCCACTTCCTGACTGGGCCACTATTTTGCCTTTTGGCCTGGCTGACATCATCATTTATTTGACACTTCTTCTGATCTGTCAGAAGGAAGGAAAAATGAGACGCACAACAGATCATGTCTGTGTAGCAGCTTTAAGGCCTGTATCACAATTGACTTATGATTTGGTAGCCAAAAGCAGGAGTGGGTAAAAAGCACAGAAGACATGCAAATATTCCATTCACGTTTCATCTCTGTTTTGGATCCACTCTGTTTTTTTTTTGCCTTTAGCAATACTGATGGATTATTGACCATATGCTGACTGATCCATTTTTTGTGGGTTATTGTTCCGACGGTTTAGAGGAAGGGCAAAATAATCGGTGATGTCAACACAAACTTACTGCTGACACCCTCTCCACTCTGTCAGTGGATAGAGCAGGTTACTCTAGATATCTATGGGAAATCAGCTGACGAGGGTGTAAAAGTAGTGTGCTTCTTCTTGACGCTAACATCTACCTGTAAGGCTGAGTTGATACTTGAGTAATTTGGTCAGTTTTGGCCCCATGACCGCCCAAATAAGTGAAGTATGTAGTGTTGCCTGTTATCTGCATGTCATATGGACTCACAGTATTATTTTACTACTAAAGCAGACTCCCTATGCGTGTTACTGTAAGGCATAGTGTTCTACACCACTATAAAGTCTCTCAGCAGCCAGGACATAGCCATTTTTTAATGTAATTCACCGCAAATATATTCGGATCAAATCAAATTTTTACCCAAAAATTTGGCGAATTGGCGAATCGAACTTTTTAAAATTTCGCTCATCTCTAAATATAATGTTTTAAACTAGAGTCAATAATAGGGCAGACTACTTTTCTGTGCAAACCAAACACCTTGCTTATGAAGCAAGACTGGTCTGCGAAAAGATAGGATCTTCCTTAGCCAGATTTGTGTATATTGCCTACACTCAACAGTGTGTCAAAGGAGTTTGGGTTATTTTGGGTGAGCACTGAACAATGAGTAACATATAGCTTTCGTGCCCTGGTTTTTACTGTTTTCTGATTGTTTCTAAAATTTGTAGCATCACTTTGTTATTGGGTTTGTTTATGATTTTGAGTAAAAGTTATATTTTAATATAGGTTCTTTATGCAGTGATTTTTAGTTTTTGAACACCTGTTTTTATTGCTAATTGGTGAGGTTAAAGGGGTTGTCTGGGATATTTGTATTGATGGCCTATCCTCAGGACAGGTCCTCCATACCTGTTGTATGACGGTATGATTCCCATCTGTTCAAAGAGTTATTAGCCATAGATTTCTCAGTAGAACTTAAAAAAATGAAAAAAACACATATAAACAAAAATTCTAAATTCAAAACTTCACTAAAACACACTTAAAAAGGCATGAAATGCACCAAACTACAGGCGTTACATATATGTTTTAAAATGTAACAAAAATAGTGTGAAGAAGTAAGAGTTATGGAAAACTTAGCATAGCCCTCAGACATTTTTCATTGGTTCGGAAAAAATGGTCAAAAAATCTGCTTATTAAAAATGATTACAATGTTGTAGCACCTCATCTATTGATATATAGTATATTTTGTTTTAAATATGAATATTATTTCAAAGCTATTATTTTTCCAGTTTATGTCATTTTTTTTTTTTTTTCTGTTCATGCAACTTTGATATTTGTGTAAAAAACAGTTTGGATGATATTTCTGATATCTCAACATGAACATCTCCCCAGGATTATGATTGGAAAATTTAAACTACCTGTATTGTATCCTTCTTGTTCTTGTTAACGTCAGCTTCAATTTGAGAATAAAAATGTCTTGTATGTGTGTCAGAAAGAGATTTATAAATGTCTATAAACACATGCTATCTTCCTATAGTAGATTTATATTATGTTTGCGCAAAACTTCACAGGAGGTTCCATATTTTTATACTTTCTGCCTAATCAGTAGTACATAGATGAAAGAAAATGTCATATGCAGTAAGTCTTTATTAAAGGGGCTGTTCAGGCTTTTTCTATTGATGATATATCATATCGGTGGGAGTCCGACTTCCATCAACCCGCCAATCAGCTGTATGTGGAGAAGGCAAGTGCAGAGCGCACCTGCCTTCTCCCTTCTCTCTTCCTCTCCACTGCTGCTGTTCCATAGACATACAGCAGCGAACTGGAAATGAGAAGGGAGACAACACGTGCCCACAGCTGATCGGCGGGGGTGACAGATTTTGGACCCCGGCTGATCTGATATTGATGACCTAGCCTGAGTAGATCATCAATAGAAAAATCCCTCTTTAAATAGAATCTTCTACCAGTTTGGAGCTACCTTGTCTTGATTGAAATGCAGAATCTCTTACTTGCTTGCCCTAGTCATTTTCCTAAACTTTCTATTGAGTAGCTCCAGAGGAGCACTGAAGTCCATTCAAGAGTGAATTTGGGAATCCTTTTATTTTTGAGTTCCCAGTTCTCTCTGCCATCACATCAAAGTATAGGAGGAGGCCTGTCAATCAACAGTGGCTCACTTTTACAAGTGATTATAACAAAACAAATGGCTTAAAAAAGTTAATTATACATTTTGTAAATCAGCAGTCTATGCTGCCCTCAATTATTGGTCTTTTTGCAGAATAAGATATCACAAATGAGTTTATCTATGTTTAGAATTATTCTAAAGGACATTTTTTCTGTTTTCAATTACTCCTTCCATACATAAATAGAATTATATGCTTGTTCATCACCGGGCGAGATTGGGCTATATTCCTTTTGAAAGGTAAATCATTAAACTTTTAGTACTAGAAGTGAATTAAGTGCCATCATGGCATTTTTTTTTCTAGCACTACCTAACAATATTGTAACCAAGATAATAGTTATAAAGACCAAGAGGCTACATAATGCGTCTGTGTCCTTAAAGAGAATCTGTCAGTATGAAATGACTGTAATATGTGTATAGCTGAAGAGACATGGGTTCCAAGGATGTTATGATTACAGTATTCCTGGACTCCTTTTATTTTCCAGCATTAACTAGAAAACAGTTCTTGCTCAACATTGTAATACATCGTGAATCCGAGGACTACTCACCTCTGACAAACAGTACAGTGGACTCTTAGATTAATACTAGCCATTTGCAGGCTTTCTATAGTTACCTTCTCCAAAATAAAAAAATATATACTGGTCTAGCGTCTCACCTTGCAGGAGCTCCATACAGTATTAGAACAAAGTTTTATGCGAATTGACTTCGGATGTTTCATTCGAAGTCGATTCGCTCATCTCTACACTCCATGCTTTTCATCTGTGGCAAAGACAGAATACATATAATTAATATTATTTTGGTGTTGAAAACATATAGCCTTACTAGGTATTTTTATTTCTGTGAAATCTTCTATAAGTATAGTGGGGCACATCTATTAAGACCGGTATTTTAGACGCTGGCGTTAAAAAAGGCCTATAGCTGGCGGAGGATCCGCCGAAGTTATGAATAGGCGCTGGCCTTTCCATAACTTTGGCGCATCCAGCTCTAAACGTAAGCCAGTTTCCTAGCTATCCATTTTCGAAGCCTAAAACACCACAGCCTGTCCCCTTCCCAGCTCACAACATGCCCAAATTCTAAACCTGGCGTGAGCAGGCAGAAGTCGCTAATTTAGGCGTATTTCAGATTTGTTTATGACCCACAGTAAGTTTTCATTTTATTAAACTGAAAATTAAACTAGATAGCATTCCAGGTAGGTGATTAGAATTGCCTTATTGTAAGACTTTCATTTTGTTTGTAAAATAATTGTTAGAAAAATGAATAACACATAGCAGACAAGAAAGAGTTATCCCCAAACTGTAGAGTATTATTTTCTTTCCTGCCGCTTTCAAGCAGCAAAATGTTGTTCTGTAGTAATCTCAGCAATGTGATTTAAAGTTATTTCTGTGATGCTAGCTCTAATACTTAATTTTATGGCAACTGCATATATTTGACTATGACTTGATTTTGGAACATGATTGAAGAATAGTAATGAAACACCACATGCTGACTTGTTTGTTATACATTGACAGAACCCAACACACTTATTACTGGCACACCTATAAAGACAATGTTGTTAAATTTAACAAATTGTGTTTTAATATAATACAATGTGAAGTACTGAAATATTATTGATGTTTATATTAAATGTAAGTCTCAAAGTTAACGGTTTTGAAAGGTAAAACTTTTATTTCTGAGCAATATAATTTGTTTTCCAGTACAAACTGCACACTCCTATTACACTTATAAGACCCAAGAAGTCTTGAATTAATAACTATAAGTTGTGTTTACTAAAGGAATTGATATTATGCTTTGAAAAAAACTTGCATTAAGTTAGGTAGAAAATATAGCATACTGAATTTGTACTTTAATTTGAAATATATTTATTTAATTTTGATTCATTTTAATCATGAAATGTCAATAAGCCCAGGGCAAATATCCTTATGAAGAGAGCTAGACAGATTTATATAAGTACACTGGTGTTGAGCGAACAGTTCGAGCATCGTTCGGGTTCGTACCGAATTTTGGGGTGTCCGTGACACGGACCCGAACCCGGACATTTTCAAAAAAGTTCGGGTTCGGGTCCGGTGTTCGTCGATTTCTTCCCGCTTTCTGAAGGGCTGCATAGCAGCCAATCAGCTAGCGTTTTACTTCTTGCCCTAAGAGCCCATCACAGCCATGCCTACTAATGGCATGGCTGTGATTGGCCAAGTGCAGCATGTGACCCAGCCTCTATTTAAGCTGGAGTCACGTAGCGCCGCACGTCACACTGCTCTGACTAGTGTAGGGAGAGGATGCAGCTTCTGTGAGGGCGAGATAGGCAGGGATAAAGAAGTGATTGAATGATCTACCTTTCTACACCTGTGCATCAGAACAACTCAGCTGAGCTGTTCACTGAAAGTCACTATTTTGTTGAGACTGGTCAGAGCGATTTTTACTGGCACATGTAACTGGGCTGACCGGCGGTGGCCATTTTGGGACTTGTGGTGCGCCAGCACTTGCTGCCACAGAGTGTAAACCAAAGCTCAAAAGAAGTTAAAAATCTACACCTGTGAATCAGAACAACAGCGATTCAGCTGCTCAGTCAAAGTCAATTTTTTTTCTGGCTGGGCAGACTGTTTTCTGGCACATGTTACTGGGCTGATAGGCGGCAGCCATTTTGGGACTTGTGGTGCTACAGCAAAAGCTGCCACAACGTCCATTAATCTCTTGTAATAGTCGATTTTTTCATAGATATACTACATCAGGGGTTTGGCTGTGCTTGTGTCACCCATACTAACTGCAAAGATATTTAATATATCAGTGGTGAAACTGAAAGTAACCCACTTGGATAGCAAATCCCATGAATGTGCTGTTCCAGCTAGGCTAGCCAGTGCCACTACTTTGTCCAATACTGTCAGCCAGAAATATTTTTTTTTTTTATGTGCCAGAAATATAAATTAGAAAAAGCTTTCACCGTAATAATAAAATTATTCTGGTGTTAGACCAGAAGAAGCACTCCTGTTGTAATTAATACTGTAAAAAGGCTTAGGCAATATTTCTCCCAGTGTGGGAAATTTATCTAGCAAAACTAGCATTTTAACAATTCCGGTGTTCTGAAATACCAGCAGTCCTCTTGTAATTAATACCGCCAAAAGGCATTATATAGTCCAGTGTTGTAATTTTGGTGAAAAAAAAGGCCAATTTAATCAATCTGGTGTTTGGTAGACCAAAAACACTAGGCCTCACTTTTTTACTCCTGTAAAAAGGAATTATATCTCCCCGTGTGGGAAACTATGTACCCAAACTAGCATTTTAAAACTTCAGATGTCCTATTTGCAGCAGTATTCTTGTAAATAATACCGCCAAAAGGCATTATTGTCCAGTGTTGTAATTTTGGTGAAAAAAAGG
Source organism: Bufotes viridis (assembly GCA_033119425.1). Lineage (NCBI taxonomy): Eukaryota > Metazoa > Chordata > Amphibia > Anura > Bufonidae > Bufotes > Bufotes viridis. The sequence continues at coordinate 64,086,305 of CM065594.1, read as the reverse complement.
CCAATTTAATCAATCTGGTGTTTGTTAGACCAGAAAAACTAGGCCTCACGTTTTCACTCCTCTAAAAAGGAATTATATCTCACTGTGTGGGAATCTATGTACCCAAACTAGCATTCTAAAAAATCTGGTGTCCAATTAGCAGCAGTGTTCTTGTAATTAATACCGCCAAAGGGCATTATTGTCCAGTGTTGTAATTTTGGTGAAAAAAAGGCCAATTTAATCAATCTGGTGTTTGTTAGACCAGAAAAACTAGGCCTCACGTTTTCACTCCTCTAAAAAGGAATTATATCTCACCGTGTGGGAATTTTTTATAAAAAATCTGGTGTCCAATTAGCAGCAGTGTTCTTGTAATTAATACCGCCAAAAGGCATTATTGTCCAGTGTTGTAATTTTGTTGAAAAAAGGCCAATTTAATCAATCTGGTGTTTGTTAGATCAGAAAAACTAGGCCTCACGTTTTCACTCCTCTAAAAAGGAATTATATCTCCCCGTGTGGGATTCTATGTACCAAAACTAGCATTATAAAAAATCTGGTGTCCAATTAGCAGCAGTGTTCTTGTAATTAATACCGCCAAAAGGCATTATTGTCCAGTGATGTAATTTTGGATGAAAAAAAGTCCAATTTAATCAATCTGGTGTTTGTTAGACCAGAAAAACTAGGCCTCACGTTTTCACTCCTGTAAAAAGGAATTATATCTCCCCGTGTGGGAACTATGTACCAAAACTAGCATTATAAAAAATCTGGTGTCCAATTAGCAGCAGTGTTCTTGTAATTAATACCGCCAAAAGGCATTATTGTCCAGTGTTGTAATTTTGGATGAAAAAAAGGCCAATTTAATCAATCTGGTGTTTGTTAGACCAGAAAACTAGGCCTCACGTTTTCACTCCTGTAAAAAGGAATTATATCTCCCGTGTGGGAATCTATGTACCAAAACTAGCATTATAAAAATTCTGGTGTCCAATTAGCAGCAGTGTTCTTGTAATTAATACCGGAAAAGGAATTATATCTTCCAGTGTGGGAATTTATGTACCAAAACTAGCATTATAAAAATCTGGTGTCCAATTAGCAGCAGTCTTCTTGTAATTAATACCGGAAAAGGAATTATATCTTCCAGTGTGGGAATTTTGGGGCTAAAAATAATATATTTTATTGTGGTGCGAGTTGAATCGCAACAATGAGGAAACATTCTATTAAGGGACGAGGACGCGGTCGTGGTGGTGTCCGTGGAGCCTCTGTTGCTGGCAGAGGACGTGGCCGTTCGGCTTCAGGCGCACAAAGTAGTGAAACAACTCCTCAAGTAGCCGGCAGAATTTACAGCGATATTTGGTGGGGCCCAATGCCGTTATGAGGATGGTAAGGCCTGAGCAGGTACAGGCATTAGTCGATTGGGTGGCCGACAGTGCTTCCAGCACGTTCACCGCATTGTCTTCCGCCCAGTCTTCTGCGGAAAGCGCACAGGTGGCACCTGAAAACCAAGCCCATCAGTCTGTCACATCACCCCCATGCATATCAGGGAAACTGGCTGAGCCTCAAGTTATGCAGCAGTCTCTTATTATGTTTGAAGACTCTGCTCCCACGGTTTTCCAGGGGCGTCCACCTAGCCCTTCCCCAGCGGTGGAAGACATTCCATGCACTGACGCACAACCACTTATGTATCCAGATGATGAGGACATGGGAATACCACCACAGCAGAGTGACCGAGTGTCTGATGATGACGAAACACAGGTGCCCACTGCCGCGTCTTATTGCAGTGTGCAGACTGAACAGGAGGAGGTCAGGGAGGAAGACTGGGTGGAAGACAATGCAGAGGACGATGAGGTCTTAGACCCCACATGGACTGAAGGTCGTGCCGCTGACTTAAATAGTTCTGAGGAAGAGGCAGTGGTGAGACCGAGACAACAGCGAAGCCAAAGAGGGAGCAGGGGGCAAAAGCAGAACAGCCGCCATCCAGAGAGTTCGCCTGCTATTGGCCAGCACCAACAGGGACCCAGCACCCCAAAGGCATCTTCAAGGAGTTCCCTGGCATGGCATTTCTTCAAACAATGTGCTGAGGACAAGACCAGAGTGGTTTGCACGCTGTGCCATCAGACCCTGAGGCGAGGCATTAACGTTCTTAACCTGAGCACCACCTGCATGATCAGGCATCTACATGCAAAGCATGAACTGCAGTGGAGTACACACCTTAAAAACAAGGAACCCGCTCAGGCTCCCCCTGCTCCCTCTACCGCTGCTGCCTCGGCTTCTGCCTCGAGAGGAATGTTGCCACCTGCCGAGCAGCAAACAGAGGATGTGCCACCGACACCACCGCCACCGTCACCTAGCGTCTCCACTATTTCACACAGCAGCGTTCAGCTCTCCATCTCTCAAAAAATTCCCACCCAGTCACCCTCGAGCCCTTGGCCTGAATGCCAGCATTTCTAAACTACTGGCCTTTGAAATGCTGTCATTCTGGCTGGTGGACACAGACAGCTTCAAACAGCTGATGGCCATGGCTGTCCCCCAGTATGTGGTTCCCAGCCGCCACTACTTCTCCAAGACAGCCGTGCCTTCCCTGCACATGCAAGTGTCCGATAAAATCAAGTGTGCACTGCGCAACGCCATTTGTGGCAAGGTCCACCTAACCACAGATACGTGGACCAGTAAGCACGGCCAGGGACGCTATATCTCCCTAACACTGGGTAAATGTAGTGGCGGCTGGGCCCCAGGCGGAGAGTTCCTTGGCGCACGTCATTCCGCCGCCAAGGATCACAGGGCATCATTCTTTGCCTCCTGTAGCCTCCTCCTCCTACTCGGCTTCCTCCTCCTCCTCCTCTGCTTCCACCAGCTCATCCAGTCAGCCACACACCTTCACCACCAACTTCAGCACAGCCCGGGGTAAACGTCAGCAGGCCATTCTGAAACTCATATGTTTGTGGGACAGGCCCCACACCGCGCAGGAGTTGAGGCGGGGTATTGAACAACAGACCGACCAGTGGTTGCTGCCGGTGGGCCTCAAGCCCGGCCTGGTGGTGTGCGATAATGGGCGAAATCTCGTGGCAGCTCTGGGACTAGCCGGTTTGACGCACATCCCTTGCCTGGCGCATGTGCTGAATTTGGTGGTGCAAAAGTTCATTCACAACTACCCAGACATGTCAGAGCTGCTGCATAAAGTGCGGGCCGTCTGTGCAGCGTTTCGGCGTTCACATCCTGCCGCTGCTCGCCTGTCAGCGCTACAGCGGAACTTCGGCCTTCCCGCTCACCGCCTAATATGCGACGTGCTCACCCGGTGGAACTCCACCTTGCACATGCTGGAGAGACTGTGCGAGCAGCAGCAGGCAATAGTGGAGTTTCAGCTGCAGCACGCACGGGTCAGTCGCACTGCGGAACAGCACCACTTCACCACCAATGATTGGGCCTCCATGCGAGACCTGTGTGCCCTGTTGCGCTGTTTAGAGTACGCCACCAACATGGCCAGTGGCGATGCCACTGTTATCAGCGTGACAATACCAATTCTATGTCTCCTAGAGAAAACGCTTAGGGCGATGATGGAAGAGGAGGTGGGCCAGGGCCAGGAGGAGGAGGAGGATGACGGGTCGTTTTTAGCACTTTCAGGCCAGTCTGTTAGAAGTGGCTCAGAGGGAGGTTTTTGCAACAGCAGAGGGCAGGTACAAATGTGGCCAGCCAGGCACCACTACTGGAGGACGAGGAGGATTAGGAGGAGGTGGAGGAGGAGGAGGATGAAGCAGGTTCACAGCGGGGTGGCACCCAGCACAGCGCAGGCACATCCCTGGTGCGTGGCTGGGGGATACAGAGGATGATGACGATACGCCTCCCACAGAGGACAGCTTGTCCTTACCTCTGGGAGCCTGGCACACATGAGCGATTACATGCTGCAGTGCCTGCGCAACGACAGCAGAGTTGCCCACATTTTAACGTGTGCTGACTACTGGGTGGCCACCCTGCTGGATCCACGGTACAAAGACAATGTGCCCACTTTACTTCCTGCACTGGAGCGTGATAGGAAGATGCGCGAGTACAAGCGCACACTGGTAGACGCGCTCCTGAGAGCATTCCCAACTGTCACAGGGGAACAGGTGGAAGGCCAAGGCAGAGGAGGAGCTAGAGGTCGCCCACGCAGCAGTGTCACGGCCAGCTCCTCTGAGGGCAGGGTTAGCATGGCAGAAATGTGGAAAAGTTTTGTCTCCACGCCACAGCTAACTGCCCCACCACCTGATACGGAACGTGTTAGCAGGAGGCAAAATTTCACTAACATGGTTGAACAGTACGTCTGCACACAACTCCACGTACTGACGGATGGCTCGGCCCCATTCAACTTCTGGGTTTTCAAATTGTCCACGTGGCCAGAATTAGCATGTTATGCCTTGGAGGTGTTGGCCTGCCCGGCGGCCAGCGTTTTATCTGAACGTGTATTCAGCACGGCAGGGGGCGTCATTACTGACAAACGCAGCCGCCTGTCCGCAGCCAACGTGGACAAGCTGACGTTTATAAAAATGAACCAGGCATGGATCCCACAAGACCTGACCCTCCCTTGTGCAGAGTAGTCCTTAATAACTGCCTTAAACCATGTTGTCTTGTACTCCTGGCCACTTCTTCATTGAAAAATCAATTTTTGAAATTAAGTAGGATCTTGGGGTGCAACCCAGAGTTGAATGAACCTTCCCTCTGTCTGGGTGCCGGGGCCAAAGTACATGAAAGTGTCCTTCTCCTGTGCTGGGTGATATGAATGTTATACTTGTGCTGTCTGACATGTCTCCTTTGTGTGGGTGCAGGGGGCCAAAGTCACTGAAAGCGGCCTTCTCCTGTGGTGGGTGATCAAAATGCCTAATTCTCTGTTGTGGGACCTCTCTCCTCTTTCTGGGTGCAGGGGTCAAAGAAACAAAAGGTGGCCTACTCCTGTGGTGGTTGACATGATGCCTGATTCTCTGCTGTGGGACCTCTCTCCTCCGTGTGGCTGCAGGGGTCAAAGTCTCTAAAAGTGCCCTTCTCCTGTGGTGGTTGATGTAAAACTGATGCTTGTGCTATCTGACCTGTCTCCTCTGTGTCGGTGCTAAGGCCTAAGTCACTGAAAGCGGCCTTCTCCTGTGCTGGCTGATATAAATGTCTGAATCTCTGCTGTGGGACCTCGCTCCTCCGTCTGGGTGCAGGGGTCAAAGTCTCTCAAAGTCGCCTTCTCTTGTGCTGGGTGATGTGAAACTGATGCTTGTGCCATCTGACATGGTTGCCGGGGTCCCATTAAATGGTGGCCTACTCCTGTGGTGGGTGATCTAAATGCTTGATTCTCTGCTGTGAAACCTCTCTCCTCCGTGTGGCTGCAGTGGTCAAAGTCTCTCAAAGTCACCTTCTCTTGTGCTGGGTGATGTAAAACTGATGCTTGTAACATCTGACATGGGTGAAGGGGTCAAATTAACAAAATGGTGGCCTACTCCTGTGGTGGGTGATATGAGGCCTTAATATGTGCTGTGAAAACCTCTCTCCTCCGTCTGGGTGCAGGGTTCAAAGTCTCTCAAAGTGGCCTTCTCTTGTGCTGTGTGATGTGAAACTGATGTTTGAGGCATCTGACATGGTTGCCGGGGTCCCATTAAATGATGGCCTACTCCTGTGGTGGGTGATCTAAATGCCTGATTCTCTGCTGTGAAACCTCTCTCCTTCGTCTGGGTGCAGGGGTCAAAGTCTCTCAAAGTGGCCTTCTCTTGTGCTGGGTGATGTGAAACTGATGTTTGTGCCATCTGACATGGTTGCCGGGGTCCCATTAAATGATGGCCTACTCCTGTGGTGGGTGATCTAAATGCCTGATTCTCTGCTGTGAAAACCTCTCTCCTCTGTCTGGGTGCTGGTCCGAAATAAATGAGAGCGGTCTTCTCCGGTGGTGGTTGATATGACGCATGATTCCTTGCTGTGGGACCTGTATCCTCTGTCTGGGTGCTGGTCCAAAATAAATGAGAGTGGCCTTCTCTGGTGGTGGTTGATATGACGCATGATTCCTTGCTGTGGGACCTGTATCCTCTGTCTGGGTGCTGGTCCAAAATAAATGAAGTGGCCTTCTCCGGTGGTGGTTGATATGACGCATGATTCCTTGCTGTGGGACCTGTATCCTCTGTCTGGGTGCTGGTCCAAAATAAATGAGTGGCCTTCTCCGGTGGTGGTTGATATGACGCATGATTCCTTGATGTGGGACCTCTCTCCTCTGTCTGGGTGCTGGTCCAAAATACATGAAGTGGCCTTCTCCGTTGGTGGTTGATATGACGCATGATTCCTTGCTGTGGGACCTGTATCCTCTGTCTGGGTGCTGGTCCAAAATAAATGAGAGTGGCCTTCTCCGGTGGTGGTTGATATGACGCATGATTCCTTGATGTGGGACCTCTCTCCTCTGTCTGGGTGCTGGTCCAAAATACATGAGAGTGGCCTTCTCCGGTGGTGGTTGATATGACGCATGATTCCTTTCTGTGGGACCTGTATCCTCTGTCTGGGTGCTGGTCCAAAATAAATGAGAGTGGCCTTCTCCGGTGGTGGTTGATATGACGCATGATTCCTTGCTGTGGGACCTCTCTCCTCTGTCTGGGTGCTGGTCCATAATACATGAGAGTGGCCTTCTCCGGTGGTGGTTGATATGATGCATGATTCCTTGCTGTGGGACCTGTATCCTCTGTCTGGGTGCTGGTCCAAAATAAATGAGAGTGACCTTCTCCGGTGGTGGTTGATATGACGCATGATTCCTTGCTGTGGGACCTGTATCCTCTGTCTTGGTGCTGGTCCCAAATAAATGAGAGTGGCCTTCTCCGGTAGGGGTTGATATGACGCATGATTCCTTGATGTGGGACCTCTCTCCTCTGTCTGGGTGCTGGTCCAAAATACATGAGAGTGGCCTTCTCCGGTGGTGGTTGATATGAGGCATGATTCCTTGCTGTGGGACCTGTATCCCCTGTCTGGCTGCTGGTCCAAAATAAATGAGAGTGGCCTTCTCCGGTGGTGGTTGATATGACGCATGATTCCTTGCTGTGGGACCTGTATCCTCTGTCTGGGTGCTGGTCCAAAATAAATGAGAGTGGCCTTCTCCGGTGGTGGTTGATATGACGCATGATTCCTTTTTGTGGGACCTTTCTCCTCTGTCTGGGTGCTGGTCCAAAATACATGAGTGGCCTTCTCCGGTGGTGGTTGATATGACGCATGATTCCTTGCTGTGGGACCTATATCCTCTGTCTGGGTGCTGGTCCAAAATAAATGAGAGTGGCCTTCTCCGGTGGGAGTTGATATGACGCATGATTCCTTGATGTGGGACCTCTCTCCTCTGTCTGGGTGCTGGTCCAAAATAAATGAGAGTGGCCTTCTCCGGTGGTGGTTGATATGACGCATGATTCCTTGATGTGGGACCTGTATCCTCTTTCTGGGTGCTGGTCCAAAATAAATGAGAGTGGCCTTCTCCGGTGGTGGTTGATATGACGCATGATTCCTTACTGTGGGACCTGTATCCTCTGTCTGGGTGCTGGTCCAAAATAAATGAAGTGGCCTTCTCCGGTGGGGGTTGATATGACGCATGATTCCTTGATGTGGGACCTCTCTCCCTCTGTCTGGGTGCTGGTCCAAAATACATAGAGTGGCCTTCTCCGGTGGTGGTTGATATGACGCATGATTCCTTGCTGTGGGACCTGTATCCTCTGTCTGGGTGCTGGTCCAAAATAAATGAGTGGCCTTCTCCGGTGGGGGTTGATATGACGCATGATTCCTTGATGTGGGACCTCTCTCCTCTGTCTGGGTGCTGGTCCAAAATAAATGAGTGTGGCCTTCTCCGGTGGTGGTTGATATGACGCATGATTCCTGCTGTGGGACCTGTATCCCCTGTCTGGGTGATGGTCAAATAAATGAGTGGCCTTCTCCGGTGGTGGTTGATATGGCGCATGATTCCTTGCTGTGGGACCTGTATCCCCTGTCTGGGTGATGGTACAAAATAAATGAGTGGCCTTCTCCGGTGGTGGTTGATATGACGCATGATTCCTTGCTGTGGGACCTGTATCCTCTGTCTGGGTGCTGGTCCAAAATAAATAGAGTGGCCTTCTCCGGTGGTGGTTGATATGACGCATGATTCCTTGCTGTGGGACCTGTATCCTCTGTCTGGGTGCTGGTCCAAAATAAATGAGAGTGGCCTTCTCCGGTGGGGGTTGATATGACGCATGATTCCTTGATGTGGGACCTCTCTCCTCTGTCTGGGTGCTGGTCCAAAATACATGAAGTGGCCTTCTCCGGTGGTGGTTGATATGACGCATGATTCCTTGCTGTGGGACCTGTATCCTCTGTCTGGGTGCTGGTCCAAAATAAATGAGAGTGGCCTTCTCCGGTGGGGGTTGATATGACGCATGATTCCTTGATGTGGGACCTCTCTCCTCTGTCTGGGTGCTGGTCCAAAATAAATGAGTGTGGCCTTCTCCGGTGGTGGTTGATATGACGCATGATTCCTTGCTGTGGGACCTGTATCCCCTGTCTGGGTGCTGGTACAAAATAAATGAGAGTGGCCTTCTCCGGTGGTGGTTGATATGACGCATGATTCCTTGCTGTGGGACCTGTATCCCCTGTCTGGGTGCTGGTACAAAATAAATGAGAGTGGCCTTCTCCGGTGGTGGTTGATATGACGCATGATTCCTTGCTGTGGGACCTGTATCCTCTGTCTGGGTGCTGGTTCAAAATAAATGAGAGTGGCCTTCTCCGGTGGTTGTTGATATGAGGCATGATTCCTTGCTGTGGGACCTGTATACTCTGTCTGGGTGCTGGTCCAAAATAAATGAGAGTGGCCTTCTCCGGTGGGGGTTGATATGACGCATGATTCCTTGATGTGGGACCTCTCTCCTCTGTCTGGGTGCTGGTCCAAAATACATGAGAGTGGCCTTCTCCGGTGGTGGTTGATTTGACGCATGATTCCTTGATGTGGGACCTGTATCCTCTGTCTGGGTGCTGGTCCCAAACAAATGAGAGTGGCCTTCTCCGGTGGTGGTTGATATGAGGCATGATTCCTTGCTGTGGGACCTCTATCCTCTGTCTGGGTGCTGGTCCAAAATACATGAGAGTGGCCTTCTCCGGTGGTGGTTGATATGACGCATGATTCCTTGCTGTGGGACCTGTATCCTCTGTCTGGGTGCTGGTCCAAAATAAATGAGAGTGGCCTTCTCCGTTGGTGGTTGATATGACGCATGATTCCTTGCTGTGGGACCTGCATCCTCTGTCTGGGTGCTGGTCCCAAATAAATGAGAGTGGCCTTCTCCGGTGGTGGTTGATATGACGCATGATTCCTTGCTGTGGGACCTCTCTCCTCTGTCTGGGTGCTGGTCCTAAATAAATGAGAGTGGCCTTCTCTGGTGTTTGCAGGGGATTTACCTACATTTTGCTGCCTTTTGCAGCCCTCTAGCCCTTTCCGGGAGTCTTTTACAGCCTTTTTAGTGCCCAAAAGTTCGGGTCCCCATTGACTTCTATGGGGTTCGGGTTCGGGATGAAGTTCGGGTTGAGTTCGGATCACGAACCCGGACATTTTCCGGAAGTTCGGCCGAACCTCTCGAACCCGAACATCCAGGTGTTCGCTCATCTCTATTCGTAAGCAAACTTCAACCAACAGCCTGCTCAGTTGGGAAAGCTTCCATCCCAAGCCACTAAAATGGGGTATCCCCAATGGGCAGTTTTTGCGAATTAGCAGAAACTGCTCAGACCAGACCAAAATCAGTAGTCAAGCCTCTACACTGTTTCATCGCTTTAAACAGAGGGGGTACTCTGATGACTGTCTGTATGAGGCCTGGAATCATGGTGGTTCTATGAATAGATTAGCATTAATTCTTTCTGTAGGAAGGAGTAGAACATCACAAGATGTCATAAGGTTTATAGGCACATATGACACTGAGTCCAACCAAGTCCATGAGATATTGGGACGTTATTGGTTACTAATAAAATCTGATCCGGACTTGACAGATCTTCTCCCAGAACATCCTTCCATTACCTGTAGATGTGGACACAGTATAGGGGATCAACTAGTACATAGCCACTTTGAGGCATCCCCGGCCCCCAGCACGTGGTTTATGGATAGGAGGAAAGTCACTCACAAATGTGGAAAATGTAAGGCGTGCTCCTTTATTGAGATAGGAGATTCCTCTACAAATGCCGAGCGAAACTACATGTATACAGCCCGAAGTTTTGCCAACTGCAATACTACTGGTTTGGTCTATATGGCCCTATGCAAATGTGGTCTGAGATATGTTGGGAAAACATGTTGGGGCTTTAAAAAGAGAATATTGAAACATGTGGGAGACATTCGCCACAAACACGATAAACTACTGTCTAGACACGTTGTACTCCAACATTGAGCAGATCCGAAAGTAATACATTTCTCCATGATAGAAACAATTAAATACTCTATTAGGGGAGGGGACATAGATATCATCCTGAGACAAAAAGGGTCCAAGTGGTTTCACATGTTAAACACTATGTCCCCGCTAGTATTAAACAAGAATATCGATTATTCTTGTTTTTTATAGCTGACCGTGCTATCATTTATAAAGGAACAGGTGTAAACCAAAATACAGTACTATATTGAGGGGGAGGTTTGTAGCCGTCTCCTGGACTGTATGTCTTCACCATTCCTTATATTTAACATTGTAAATATGAATGAACACTTCTACCTACACCAATCTGACATAGAAATCGAAAGAATAGCTACAATATTTCTACAGGATGCCTGACCCTATCAGTGGTGGTTCCCCGCTTTGCAACTGTGCCTTAATGCAACTATGGCCATATTACCATATATTGACACCTCTGATGATTTAGGGGTTAATTCACTTTGCGCATTATATATTATCAAATATTGGCGGCCGTCATATATGCCCTGACCCATAGAGACAAGCCTATTGCTCCTGTATCACGATGGAGTATATCTGTTTTTTTATATATAACATATGACAGCACGTACTTATGGTGACTAGTGTTAAGCACGAATATTCGAATAGCGAATTTTTATCTCGAATATCGCAACTTCGATAATTCGCGAATATTGCGAATATAGCTCTATATATTATTATTATTTGTTTTAAAGTTGTTAATCCTTGTTGCTCTCTGGTTGTCTTCCCACTTCCCAAACTGTTCTTACCTGTCCGGAGGATTCCTGGCTCCCTGCCCGCTCCAGTTAATGCCTGTTGCCGCTTCTGCCGACTTCCTATGTGCATGGAGCGTCCCCATTCCAATGGGAACGCCTCCATGCTAAAATGTACTCTTGGATGTGAGAATCACGATCTCACAAATTTGACTAAGTTGTAATCGCAATGCGATTAATATAACCTGAATAATTCTCATTGCGATATTCGTTTGATTCTAGCAATACAACCATTAGGAACCCAGCTTTAAGTTGAATTCGCAATGCGAACATATACTCGCATTGTGAAATCAACTTAGAGCTGAGTTCCTAATGGCTGTATTGCTAGAATATAACAAACATAGAGAATATAGTGCTATATTCGTGAATTCGTGATATTCGTCATCTTCGTTATATTCTAGCAATACAACTATTAGGAACTTAGCTCTAAGATCAATTTGCAATGCGAGTATATGTTCGCTTTGAGAATGAAACTTAGAGCTGGGTTTCTAATGGTTGTTGCTAGAATATAACGAAGATTGAGAATATAGTGCTATATTCGTGAATTCGTGATATTCGTCATCTTCGTTATATCCTAGCAATACAACTATTAGGAACTCAGATCTAAGTTGTAATCGCAATGCGATTAATATAACAATTGCGATTGCAACTTAGATCTGAGTACCCATTGGTTGTATTGCTAGAATATAACAAAGATTAGGAACTCAGCTCTAAGTTTAATTCGTGATGCGAATATAAATTCGCGTAACATTCGCAATATATAGGATAATGACGAATATTCGATTTCGATTAATATATGACGAATATTCAATCGATATTCGCGAAATATCGCGAAATCGAATATGGCACCTCCCGCTCATCACTAATGGTGACTAGGACGACGTCACTTTAAATCACCTCACCCTTACATGATGCAGGCTATGTCGCCACGGAGAGCCCTGACTCCACAGAGTGACGTGGCCAGGTCACGTGACTAATGCCAGTGCGTCAGTTTACCTAGTTACTGGCCGATGTAGTACGGCGCACGCCACATGCCCACACCCAATCAGGGAGGTACAGAGACCGACGCTGGGGAGAGCGCTGATGCTGGCCCCTCCCACCAATAAGTAACGCGGGCTATTTGAACCAAGCCTCACGCCGTACTCGATCACTTTACATACAGGACCAGTGAGGCGCTGACAACCGTGAGTTACCCAAACAACTAAGGGCCACACTCTACAGGGAAGAGGTCAAGTAACTTCACTAAGGCTCTGGCTAATATTGTCCATTGTTTTTGACTTCTTACAGACTATCCATGGGCAGTTTGGGATTGTCCAAGTGTGGTCCGGGCACGCAAGTAGTATCACCTTACTTGTATTGAGTAGCACATGTTATTACATATGTGTGACTTTTCATAGTGGCTTTCACACTAACAGTATTCACTGGGATCACTGATGCCGACATGGCTTGGAAGTGGGTTTGCCTAGGGCCTATTAGGAGGTTCCTGAACACGGGTTCGCCCCTATCGGGGCGGCTATTCCGTTTATAGGCAGGTTCCATCAGTATAGGGCCAAATATAGGGATATGCCCAGTCCACCAATATACACCCTACCTAGATTACTATTTCCTCAACTACAATGGAGGAATAGACACGCTGCAATCAGCACTATAGTACATATCCCTGATGTGTCGTTTTCATGTATTTTTTTTTTGTTTCTTTTTTTATGTTTTTTCTGTCTGTGGGAGATATTTTATATGTAATTTATTAAAGGCTACATTTTATAACAGGTGTAATATACTGGATAAAGAAAAATACAGATTTTCGGCACTACACTAGCCCAGAGATAATGTAATTTTTACAATACACACTGTATTTGATTCCAGTAAGGTACTGGATACAGAAAAATACAGATTTTTTGCATTACACTAGGGCAGAGATAATGTAATTTTGACAATACACATTCTATTGGCTTTCAGTAAGGTACTGTATACAGAAAAATAAAGATTTTAGGCACTACACTAGGCCAGAGATAATTACATTTTTACAATACATACTGTATTGGCATGCTGTTATGTACTGGATACAGAAAACTTCAGATTTTAGTCACTACACTAGACCAGAGATAATGAATTTTTTACAATAGACACTGTATTGGCTTCCGGTAAGGTACTCGATACAGAAAAATACACTAGAACAGATATAATGTAATTTTTACAATACACACTGTATTGGCTTGCTATAATGTACTGTATACAGAAAAATACAGATTTTCGGCACTACACTAGAACAGAGATAATGTAATTTTTACAATACACAATGTATTAACTTACTACAATGTACTGTATACAGAAAAATACAGATTTTCGGCATTACACTAGCCCAGAGATGATGAAATTTTTACGATACACACTGTATTGGCTTGCATTAATGTACTGTATACAGAAAAATACAGATTTTCGGCACTACACTAGGCCAGAGATAATGTAATTTTTACAATACACACTGTATTTGCTTGCTGTAATGTACTGGATACAGAAAAATACAGATTTTCGGCACTACACTAGCCCAGAGATAATGTAATTTTTACAATACACACTGTATTGGCTTCCAGTAAGGTACTGGATACAGAAAAATACAGATTTTCGGCACTGCACTAGGCCAGAGGTAATATAATTTTGGCAATACACAATGTATTCGGATGTAGTTATTTATTGGATACAAATTTGTCCCCCCACAAAATGTATTCTCTGCGTATATCTCAGTACCAAACACACTGTAGTGAAAAAGCCCCTTTTTATAATATCTGCCCAACACACTGCTCTATGATTGCGTATTGTAGACGTCACTAATCTGAAATCTTTCTGTCTTTTAGCAGTTAAAAAAGCGATTTTCAAGCCCTGTCCCTGACGCTTGTCCCTGATAGTGCAGAAGCAAACTCCTTCTTAAAAAAAAAAAAAAAGTGCTGCACTGCTGTCAAACACACTCTAGTCTTTAAAAGGACTGTTAGGTCCTTTCTATCAATAAGGTTTTCGGAGTAAAATCTGTAAGTTTAGAGCAAAATACTATCTGTCCCTGCCTATTGTCTGCCCTACCTGATGCTGACTGAGCCAATCGCCGAACCTCAGCTCCTATATGAAATGGTATCACGTGTTCTGGCCAGCCAATCAGTGTAAGGCTTACAGCTAACATGGCTATGGCCTTACACTGAGGGGAATTACTTAGCTGGACCTTGATAGGCTGCTTAGAATGCGCCAAACTTGCGGGAGAAGACTCGAGCAAAGCGACGAATATACGTGGTGCTCGGCCGAGTAAAGCCGAGCGCTGAGCATAGTAATACTTGAGCCAAACCAATACTCAGCCGAGCATGAACGCTCATCATTAGACAGAACCAGTATTCAGCCACAGTCTGTTATGTGTTGCATTATCAAGAGTTAGAACTTTTTCAGATGTCGTTGTAAAAGTTTTAGATGGTCCTGAACAAGGCAAACAGTTGCCAAATTCAAACAGAGTATTTACAAGAAATGTTGTCTATAAAGAAATTTTATAGAAAAGTTTCATTTTATTTTAATTTTGAGTTCATGACAAAATATTTTTGACTAAAACAGAAATAGAACAAGAAATACAATGTGTCAAATTTTCTTGCTATTTAATATAGACTGTTCCTATTAATGTTAACGTACTATTGTTCTAGCACCCGTTATTGTAACAGGCTTAATGTCTAGTATAAAATAAAACAAAGAGAGTGCTCTGGAGTATAACAATGGCTGTGTTAGGCCGGTATACATGTCAAATCTGCACAAGGTACGGACAACTCCTGTGGGATCCATGCCTGGTTCATTTTAATGAACGTCAGTTGTCCACATTGGCTGTGGACAGACTGCTGCGCTTGTCTGTGATAACGAAAGCTTTTTGACATTTTGGCCATTCTAACCCTGCCTTCTGAGGTGCTGGCGGTGCCCCGGCTGCATTTGTGACCTCCTCCTTTGCCTTCGCTTTGTGCTTCCACTGAGCCCCAGCTGTCAGATGGGAATGCCATCAGCAGTGGGTCTACCAGCATGCGCTTGTAGTCGCTCATCTTCCGATCATGCTCCAGTGAGGGGATTGAAGACAGCACGTTGTCCTTGTAATGGGGATCCAGGAGGGTGGCCACCCAGTAATCAGCACAAGTAAGAATGAGGGCAACTCAGCGGTAGTTGCGCAGGCACTGCAGCATGTAGTCGCTCATGTTTGCCAGGCTGACCAGAGGCAACGACAAGCTGTCCTCTGTGGGAGGTGTATCATCGGTGTCCTCGTTATCCCCCTCAGCCATGCTGCAGTGATGGCCCTGAGCTGCTTTGGTTGCCATCCTGCTGTGAACACGGTTCCTCCTCATCCTCCCCCTACTCCTCATCCTCCAGAACTGAGCCCTGGCTGGACAATTGTGTACCTGGCCTATGTTGGTGCAGGAACCCACCCTCTAAGACACTTGTGAATGACTGGCCTGATAACCGTGGAATTGATCTCGCTACCTCATGTGCCACATCCTCTACCATCATCGCCCGAAGCACTTTTTCAAGGAGAAATAAAAGTTGGATAGTAACGCTGAAAACGGCATCATTGGCACTGGACATGTTGGTGGAGTAGTCGAACCAGCGCATGGAGGCCCACTCAGTGGCGGTGAAGTGGTGCTTTTAAGCAGAGTGACTCACCCGTGCGTGCTGCAGCTGAAGCTCCACTATCGCCTGCTGCTGCTCGCACAGTCTCTCCAGCATGTGCAAGGTGGAGTTGCACCTTCTGGGCATGTCGCATGTGAGGCGGTGAGTGGGAAGGCTGAAGTTACGCTGCAACAAAGACAGGCAAGCAGCAGGGTGAGAATGCCAAAAGCGTGCACAGACGGCCCGCATTTTCTGCAGCAGCTCTGACACATCGGGGTAATTTTCAGGAATTTGAGCCAAATGAGCCAGGCAAGGGATGTGCGTCAAACCGGATAGGTCTAGAGCTGCTATGAGATTTCGCCTATTACCGCACACCACCAAGCCGGATTTGAGGCTCAGTGGCACCAACCACTCATCAGTCTGTTGTTCCATGCCCGTCCACAGCTCCTGCGCGGTGTGGGGTTTGTCCCCCAAACAGATGAGTTTCAAAACTGCCTGCTGTCGTTTTCTCCTGGCTGTGCTGAAGTTGGTGGTGAAGGTGTTAAGCTAACCGGATGAGGAGGTGTTAGAGGAGGAAGAGGAGTAGGAGGAGGCAACAGGATGCAAATGCTCTGCAATCCTCGGTGGTGGAAGAAAATAAGCCAAACAGCTATCCGTCTCAGGCCCAGCGGCCACTGCATTTACCCAGTGTGCTGTCAGGGAGATATAACGTCCCTGCCCTTGCTTACTGGTCCATGTATCGGTAGTTATGTGGACCTTGCCACAGATGGTGTTGTGCAGTGCACACCTGATTTTATCCCCCACTTGTTTGTGCAAGTAAGGGATGGCTCACCTGGAAAAGTAGTGGTGGCTGGGAACAACATACTGTGGAGCAGCCAATGCCGTAAGGTTTTTAAAACTCTCCGTCTCCACCAGACGAAATGACAGCATTTCAAAGGCCAGGAATTTTGAAATGCTGGCATTCAAGGCCAGGGATCACGGGTGGGTAGGGGGATACTTCCTCGCTCCATTGTTTGGAAGATGGACAGCTGAACGCTACCAAGGGACATTGTGGAGCTGCTTGTTGAAGGTGACTGACGTGATGACGTTGCTGACACATCCTCTGTTTGCGGGGTGGCCAGTGCCACTGTCAATCCAGAGGTGGAGGAAGAAGCCAAGACTGCAGCAGAAGAGGGAGCAGGGAGCCTGATACCTTTCTTGGCTTTGGAGTTGTTTACTCCACTGCAGCTCTTTGCACTTAGATGCCTGGTCATGCAGGTTGTGCTCAGGTTTAGAACGTTTATGCCTTGCTTCTGGCTCTGATTGCACAGCATGCAAGCCACTCATGTCTTGTCGTCTGCACATTGTCTAAAGAACTGCCATGCCAGGGAACTCCTTGGAGCTGGCTTTGTTGTGCTCGGTCCCTGGGTGCGGTGGGCAGTAGCAGGCATACTGTCTAGGGGACGAATGCTCTGCTTTAGCACCCTGCAACCCTCTTTTGCCGTGTAGGTGGCTCTGTGCGACCACTTCCTCTCCCTCCGAACTGCACAGGTCACTCACATGACCTTGATTCCATGTGGGGTCCAGTAGCTCATCGTCCTCTGCATTATTTTCCTCGGTATTCATCACTGCCCTCCTTGTCGGCTTGCACACTGCAGAAAGCTGCAGCATTTGGCACCTGTGTTTCATCATCATCAGAGACGTGCTGCGGTGGTCTTCCCATGTCCTCATCCTGAAACATAAGTGGTTGGGCAATAGTGCACTCAATCTCTTCCACTTCTGGGGCAGGACTAGGTGGATGTCTCTGGGAAACCCTGCCAGCAGAGTCATCAAAAAGCATATAAGACTGCTGCATGACTTGGGGCTCAGACTGCTTGGCTTATTTGCAAGGGGGTGAGGTGCTAGATAGATGTCCATGGCGTGCAGGTGCCAACTCTGAGCTTTCTGCAGTGGACCGGGTGGGAGACAATGTGAAGATACTGGAGGCACTATCAGCCACCCAATCTACTAGCGACTGTACTTGTTCTGGCCTCACCATTACTAGATTCTTAACGCTGAAGGCTTTGTCGTGTACACTAGTGATGAGCGGCAGGTGCCATATTCGATTTCGACGAAATTCGCGAATATTCGAATGAATATTCGTTTCATATTCGTCGAAATCGAATATTCGTCATTTTTTCTAGTTATCGCGATTAACATGCGATTTAAATAATCGCATATTGCGATTTGTACTTAAGGCTACTTTCCTATTGGTTTCATATCTAGAATTAGCGAGGATGACGAATATGACGAATGTATTCGTCTATTCCTCAAAACGAAGATAACGAAGTATTCTACATCTTCGTTTTAGCTACCTATTCGTCAACTTCGCTAATTCTAGCAATCAAATTGGAAGGTTGACTATAGAGACAGCTGTGTTAAATTCGCTATGCGATTTTTTTTTTAATAAATAGAATACTTATAATAATTTTATCAAGTAATATAATTATTGTATTAAAAAAAAAAAAAAAATCGCATAGCGAATTTAACAGCTGTCTGGTAAGTCAACCTTCCTATTTGATTGCTAGAATTAGCGAATAGCGAAGTTGACGATGACGAGACGAATAGGTAGCTAAAGCGAAGATGTAGAATGCTTCGTTATCTTCGTTTTGAGGAATATGACGAATACATTCGTCATATTACGCTATTCGCTAATTCTACCAAGCCAACCATAACTTCTGTGCTCATGGAGCGTCCCCATCACCATGGGAACGTCTCCATATACTAAAATGTACTGTCGGTTTGAGGAATTACGTTGAAATCGCAATGCGATTAATTCAAGTTATATTAATCGCATTGCGATTTCAACTTAGAGCTGGGTTTATAATGGGTCAGCTTGCTAGAATTAACGAAGTTAGCGAATATGGAATATAGCAGCAGTGCTAAGTTGAAATCGCAATGCGATTAATTTAACTTAAAGTATTAGCATTGCGATTTCAACTTAGCACTGCTAGTGCATAGCATTAGCTATACTCCATATTCGTTAATTCTAGCCTATGTAAGATAGCAGTGCTAAGTTGTAATCGCAATGCGATTAATATAACTTGAATTAATCGCATTGCGATTTCAACGTAATTCCTCAAATCCGACAGTACATTTTAGTATATGGAGATTCTCCCATGGATGGGGACGCTCCACATGAGCACGGAAGTCGGCAGAAGCGGCAACGGGCACTGACTAGAGCAGCCAGGAAGCCAGGAATCCTCAGGACAGGTAAGAACTACTTTTGGGAAGTAGGAAAGAAAAAAATATAACTAAAAAAAAAAAAAAAAAAAAAAAAAAACGAATATTCGAAATAGCGAATTTATAGCGCTATATTCGAAATATTCGCGAATTAGCGAAGTGCCGATATTCGCTAAAAAAATTCGCTTTTCGAATATTCGCGCTCAACACTAGTGTACACGCACCTGAAGAAGGTGTTTCATCATTTGGGCGTGTAGCTGGCACAGATCGACCATGTCCTCTCCCTGCAACAGGAGCTCCACCACGACAAGGGCCACATCCCTTATTTGACGTTCTCCTCATTATTTGCGTTCACTCACTAAACTAATAGAGGCTTTATCTCAGGTGACAATTTAAATGCCAATAGTCAACAATTAAGTTCACTAACAGTAAGGCAGTACTGGTGTCATAAATAGAATACATTTCTTTATGCACACAACAGTTTAACGGAGCAATTCAATACAATTACTTCACTATCACAAAAAATGTGAAACAACTATGTAAATGCAGTATGTTACGGTTTATTTGAATATCAGAAATGCAGCATATGATCCTAATGTGCTATCTAGCACAAAAACAGTTTTTTTTTATGCAGCAATGTAACTGCAGTATGTAACTGTTTAATTGGACTGTCAGAAATGCAGCATAGCCCATAAATTTAGTATCTAGCAAATAAAGTGTGCTTTTTTATAGCAGGAAGGTAACTGCAGTATTTAACGGTTTTATTGGTCTGTCAAATATGCAGTGCCTGTTGCAGACAGATAAAAAAAAACGCTTTAGGTCACAAAAATATGTGACAGACTAATATAATTGAATAATTTTCACTGCCAGGTATGCACTGCAGGCCGCAGGGGTACTTGACCGGCCAAAAAAGGGAAATTGTCCTCCACTGAGCTACCAGAACAAAATTAAAGTAATGTCCCTGGCACACATGCAGTTCACATGCAGTTGCAAGTGCACTGCACTTTCAAAAATGGCCGCCGACGCCCACCGAACTAGCAGATGGATTAAAAGTTATTTTTCAGTGTCACTGGGCTCAGGGCTGGGTACAACAATGTAGCATAGCACCCTCAATAATCACTGTGGTTTGAAGATTGAACAACACCAAGTACACCAGAATTCTTCCCTAATCTCTCCCTTACAGCAGCATCCTATCCCTACACTGAGAAGAGCAGAGTGACGTGCGGCGCCACGTGACTCCAGCCTATATAGAGACTGGGTCACATGCTGCACTTGGCCAATAACAGCCATGCCATTAGTAGGCATGGCTGTGATTGCCTCTAAGGGCAGACAAGTGAAACACTTGTTGATTGGCTACCCTGCAACCTTTCAAAAAGCGCCAAGAAATTTCTGAACACCGAACCTGAACTTTTACGGAAATGTTTGGGTTCTGGTCCGGGCACGAAAAACCCTAAAGTTTGGTACGAACCCGAACTTTACAGTTCGGGTTTGCTCAACCCTACTATGCACTAGATTGTAAGTTACACAGCAATACACTCTACCTGCAGTCTCCCTCTCCAATATTCTTTAATTAATTATTTTAGAAACACTGTCCCTAGCACATGAGCGCTTACTACATCTTTCTCTATGCTCAACTCATAGGACAATGGTGAAGACAGCGTGGGATGAGGGTTTTATAGGTCTGTGACATCACAGGGGATGGTTGGCTGGCAAAGAAGATTATCGGTGACCTTGCATTCCTGGGCTTTTTACTTTCATTTTGAAATGGTATTTGGAGGAGACTATTTGCCATTGTGCCATACTGTATATAAAACAAACAGCACATTATCTCTCTTTCATACTTCCTCTGAAGCAGCACAACATGGATGGCATTATCCAGTAGTACTGAGCATTGAAGCTGTGAATCCAGCACTATGGTAAATATGTCAAACACACACTAGAACTAGCAGCAGTTTCTTGGTGTTTTCTGTTTCGCTACATTAACGGACTTCTACCCTCCGCTCTTTCTCTTCTACAACTAATGAACTAGTGAACTAATAATCCATTTAATTTTTCAAAATAGATTTTAGCTACAATTACAGGGTGAATTATCAGATCAGTAAAAAAAGGGGATGTGACAGATTTCTTTAAGTGAAAAAAGGATGAAGCTTTCATTTGTCATGCCTTAATTATTAGCCGGTTAATTGCATTGTGTTGAAAAAAATCTAACTATTTTTACCATTGTTAGGTTAATCGAGGACTCCACTTGAATGAGTGGAGAACTTCGGGAAAATGTACAGTAAGCACTCAGATCTTGCATTAACACAAGGGATCACTTTAGGGCAGAGTATTTGTTTTGGAACTTTACTTGACTAGTTTGTTTTGTACCTATTTTAACTTTTAGTAATATTGAAAAGATTTAAATGTATAATATTAATTATTTTTTATGTTAAAATAAGCAATAAAGTAATACATTTCAATTCAAAACTAAAGTAATGCAGAAATATAGATAAACATGTATATGAGTATAATTTTGGTAAATCTAATCCTCGAAACTCTAATCCTTTAAATATGTTTTAAAATAAGAAATTAAGAGATCTTGCAAGGGAAATGAAAGATATTCCATCTGTTAGAAGGACTCATAATTACATAAGCCATCATTTAGTTCTGAAGACTGCAATCTTTCAGGGCTTGTTAACCTTTAAAATTTAATTTTCACTGTCAATTATACTCTGTCTTTTTTGGAACTTTTAAGATAATGCAATGACCCATTTAATTTTTTTTTTCCCTTAACATTTAATATATCACCTGGATAAAATCACCTTAGGATTTATGATCCTGTTTTATAAAACAGTTATATCAAAGCAGTAAAGTGTCATAATTAAAAATAAATAAATCAATAAACCAACTTATTTCTATATTATGCCTAGAGAAGTACAATCATATATCTTGCTTTTGCCAATTATATTTACTACACAGTACATTAATATATAAACTATAAATTATCCTCTATATAAAATGTTCATCTATCGGAAGAAGATGGAGGATTATTTGACACTGGAAGGAAGTCTGTGAGAGGGCTTTCCCTGATTGGCCCAGAGGCTAACATAGAGCAGGAATCAGCTGATCAGGGAGCATTAGACAGGAGGCTCCTTATGCTAAGAGATATATATTGCTATTATGCCTTTAGCTTGTGACCTGGAAGGGTATTATATGGCAGTGTCTGACAAAAAGCTATTACAGATACAAGCCACTAATATAGGAACACTATAAACAGTGTAGAGGAAGAGAATAAGAAGATATAATTGGGTAAATTTTAGGGAATTTGATCAGGGAAAGATTTAGGGAAAGCTTTGAGAGAGTGAGGGGCTGGGCACGCTGCTTAATGTAGCTGCTGCCAGCTAGTTCTATATTACAAAACTCACTGCAAGAAAATGAAACATTTTTTTCTTTATATAGTCAGCTTTTTTTAAACCTCAATTTTCTACAGATGATTTGTAGAGTTGAGCGAACCCGAACTGTATAATTTGGGTTCGTACCGAATTTTGGGCGGACCCGGACACGAACATTTACATAAAAGTTCGGGTTCGGTGTTTGGAGATTTCTATGGCGTATTTTGAAAGCCTGCAAAGCAGTCAATCAACAAGCATCATACTACTTGCCCCAAGAGGCCATCACAGACATACCTACTATTGGCATGACTGTGATTGGTCAAGTGCAGCATGTGACCCAGCCTCTATTTAAGCTGGAGTCACATAGCGCCACACGTCACAGTGCTCTGATTAGTGTAGGGATAGGATGCAGCTGCTGTGAGGGCAAGATTAGGCAGGAAAAACTCAGCAAAAACACTTAATGAAGTGATCGATCTACAGCTGTGAATCATTCAACTTCTGCTAGTTAATTGCTCACTGGTTTTTAGGCTGCCCAAATTCACTTGCCAAAATAGCAATCTCCTGAATCTGGTGTTCCAGCTGTGGATGGCCAAGTTTAATAGTGTCCGGCAAAGGATAGATTTTGTTCTGGGGTGAAATTCAATTGCTAAAATAGCAATCCCCTAAATCTGGTGTTACAACTGTGGATAGCCAAATTCAATACTGTCTGCTGTCTGGCAAAGGATAGATTTTTTTTCTGGGGTGAAATTTAATTACCAAAATAGCAATCCCCTAAATCTGGTGTTCCAACTGTGGCTGGCCAAGTTTAACAGTGTCCGGCAAAGGAAAGATTTTTTTCTGGGGTGAAATTTAATTGCCAAATACCAATCCCCTAAATCTGGTGTTCCAACTGTGGCTGGCCAAGTTTAATAGTGTCTGGCAAAGGATATTTTTTTTTCTGGGGTGAAATTCAATTGCCAAAATAGCAATACCGTAAATCGGTGGTTTCAGCTGTGGCTGGCCAAGTTTAATAGTGTCCGGGAAAGGATAGATTTTGTTCGGGGGGGAAATTCAATTGCCAAAATAGCAATCCCCTAAATATGGTGTTCCAGCTGTGGCTTGCCAAGTTTAATAGTGTCCGGCAAAGTATAGATTTTGTTCTGGGGTGAAATTCAATTGCCAAAATAGCAATACCGCAAATCAGTGGTTTCAGCTGTGGCTTGCCAAGTTTAATAGTGTCCGGCAAAGGATAGATTTTGTTCTGGGGTGACATTCAATTGCTAAAATAGCAATCCCCTAAATCTGGTGTTTCAGCTGTAGCTGGCCAAGTTTAATAGTGTCCTGCAATAGATAGATTTTGTTCTGGGGTGAAATTCAATTGCCAAAATAGCAATTCCCTTAAATCTGGTGTTCCAGCTGTGGCTGGCCAAGTTTAATAGTGTCCAGCAAAGGATAGATTTTGTTATGGGGTGAAATTCAATTGCCAAAATAGCAACACTGTAAATCAGTGGTTTCAGCTGTGTCTGACCAAGTTTAATACTGTCCAGCAAAGGATAGATTTTAAATTGTTGGGTGAAATATTACCATTTTTGCCAGGTACAAACCCCTGCACTGCATAACTGACAGTGAACTTACAATTCTTGCATGAAATAAAGCCTTTTTGGGCTGTGAAGCCAAAGGTAGTCGCCAATAACTGTTTTTTTTATTTTTTTGAATAAATTAGTGTAGACCCCAAAACATTGGGAAATATAAAAAATAAAACAAAGTGTAAGTGCACGGTAGTATAACAATGGTGGGGTGAGGCCGTTATACATGTTAATTTTGCATAAGATACAAACAAGTCCTGTGGGATCCATGTCTGGTTCTTTTTAATAAGCGAAAGCTTGCCCACATTGTCTGCGGACAGGCGGCTGCGCTTGTCTGTGATAACACCCCCTGCCATGCTAAACACACGTTCAGACAATATAGTGGCTGCAGGGTAGACCAGCACCTCCAAGGCGTAAAGAGCAGCCTCAGGACGTGCCCAATTTGATGACCCAGAAGTTGAATGGGGCAGACCCAGTGGCGTAGCTAGAAATGATTGGGCACCCTTCGAGCCACTTGGATGTCACTGGCCTTAAGTTAAGGATAAGGTGTGTATACAGTTTTGTTTGTTTATATAGTATATAGTTTATATAGTAAGTTTAGCTGCATTATAGTTATTTTTATATGCAGCTAAAATGAAAATTTTAAATAGTTTGTTAAAGGTTTGAGTGAAAGGGGGGTGGGGGGTGTTGTGTGTGTTCGATTAACTGAATTGCTTTTCACTGTTTGGTGTTTAGGAATTTCTGCACCCCAAATTCAGCACCTGTGTCAGGCAGAGGATGTGCGTCAAACCAGCTAGGCCAAGACTTGCTAGTATATTTCACCCATTATCGCACAACACCAAGCCGGGCTGGAGGCTCAGTGGCACCAATTAATGATCGGTATGTTGTTCCATGCCTGTCCACAGCTCCTGCGCGGTGCAGGGTTTGTCCCACAAATACACAAGTTTTAAAACAACTTGCTGTCGTTTCCCCCTGGTTGTGCTGCTGTGCGTGGTGAAGTTGTTACGCTGAGCTTATGAGAAGGTGGTAGAGGAGGAGGAATCCGAGTAGGAGGAGGAGGTAACAGGATACAAATGAGAAATGCCCAGCAATCCTCGGGGGCGGAAGGACATTCACAAAAATGCTATCTGCCTCTGGGCCAGTCGCTATATTTACCCACTGTGTTGTTGGTTATGTGGACGTTGCCACAGATAGCATTGCGCAGTGCACACTTTATTTTGTCCGCCATTTGGTTGTGCGGGAAAGGGATGGCTCGCCTGCAAAATTAGTGGCGGCTGGGATACACGTACTGTGGGATAGCCACTGCCATAAGGTTTTTAAAACTGTCCACCAGACAGAATGACAGCATTTCAAGGGACCAGGACGTTTGAAATATGGCATTCAGAGCCATGGCTAGGGGGGTACTTCCTCTTTCTATTTCTTTTTCTCTCCAGTGTTTTGGAGATGGACAGCTGATAGCTCAACACTTCCATGGGATTTGGTGGAGATGCTTGGTGACAATGACAGATGTGGTGGCATTGCTGCCACATCCTCTGTTTGCTGGGTGACAGGTGCCACTGTCACTCACTTGGGCTCAAGTTTAGAATGTTTATTTATTATTTTTCTGTATTTTATTTTATTTTAAGTCACTTTCCTATCCACATATGTTTGCAGGGCATTTACCTACATTTTGCTGCCTTTTGCAGCCCTCTAGCCCTTTCTAGGGCTATTTTACAAGTGCCCAAAAGTTTGGGTCCCAATTGACTTCAATGGGGTTTTGATTCGGAGTGAAGTTCGGGTCGAGTTTGGATCCCGAACCTGAACATTTTTGCGAAGTTTGGCTGAACTTCTCGAACCCGAACATCCAGGTGTACGCTCAACTCTATTCATATGTTTATTGCCAAGATTATGTTGAAAATGCTGAGCAATTGCAATTTTTTTTTACATTTCACAGCATTGTATGTGAGTTAATAAACACATTGCATTATAACGAAAGCATTTTATGACAATAACGCCAGTTTTATACGCATATTATAAGACACCATTTAAAGACAGGTTACCACAAACATTGCACTGTTATTTCAAGGTTATTGAGCATATTACTCCATCAGATCGAGTAGTTCAAAGACACTTTACTACAAATATTGCAGTTATAGCTGTGGTATTAAATAATAAGTTCAAATATGTTTTAACTTAAAAATTGCCAGTCTGCAGTGTTTGTAGAGGGGGGAGGGGGGGCATTTAAATGTGCCTCTGTCTTTAACCCCTTCAGCCCTCTGCAATTTTCCATTGTGGTGTTTTCATTTTTCTCTCCCTGTCTTCCCGGAGCCAGATCTTTTTTATTTTTCCATTCTCATAGCTGTATAAGGGCATTTCTTTGTGGAACAAGTTGTACTTTTTAATAGCACCATTTATGGTTGCATAAAATGTAGTTGGAAGAAGGAAAAAAAATCCAAATGTGGTGGAATTGTGAAAAATATGTAATTTTGCTACAATTTTATAGGTTTTGTTTTTATGGTGTTCTGTATGCGGCAGAAATACCTGTTATCTTTATTCTCCAGGTCAGTACGATTACGATGATACCACATTTATATAGTTTTTCTTGTGTTTTAATACAAAAAAAAAACTTTTTTTTATTGCCAAATGTTTATGGAGCTGTGTGAGAGCTTATTTTTTACGAGACACTATGTACGTTTTTATGTTTTATCTGTTTTCATTTTTTTGGGGAAGTGAAGTGACAAAAAATGGTGAATTGGCCATTTTTGATATGGTGATGCCATATTGTTTCTTTTTTATTCCTTAAGTATTTTTTATTCTAGGGAAAGAGGAAAGATTAGAATTTTTACATATTTTTAATATTTTAAAAAACGTTTAATTTTTTTTTTACATATTTAAAGTCACCCTAGCCTACTATAACAGGCAATTATTAGATTGTATATTGTATTCTCTATTGCATATCTATGCATTATGGAGTACTGAATTCAGTGTATTCCAATGCAGTTCTATTACATAGAGGTCTACATTGGCATATAAAAATAATCAGCCTATAACCCTTGTACAGGCTTAGTCATATTACTAGTATAGGCTGCCTTCCTCTATTTCAGCCAGGGGAAAGCAGCTTGGATTGGGGGTTAAATGTCCATGACTGGCATTACGGCATTACTGCTGATTGCAGACATTACCCCTGGGCCTCTGGTATATAAAATAGCAGAAACCTGGCAGTTATGGCAGTCATTACAATCGCTGGCACCATCTGTAAAGATCAGACTTTCTCAGTATATGTTTAGCGTAGGTCTAGAAAGGGTTAAATTACCGAAAATACACCTGCAATTTTGCTAGTACCATTTTATAATGTGTGTACCAAACCAGTGACTTTTATTTTTTGGAAATCCGTGACTTTTCATTTATGGGCCTTATAATGACATTTTTTGAAAAATAAAACTTGCAGAATAACAGGCTAAACTGGATGGACAAATGTCTTTTTTTAGCCATATAAACTATGTTACTATGTGTGTTTAAACACCACCCGTTCCTAATAAGGGACAATTTTTTGGAACACTTTTAATATGTAAAAGCATAACACATTCAATGGTGCAATTTTAAGCAGGCTGTTTGTTAAAACTTTCAAACATGCATTTACCTATAGTTATATGTCATTGTGACTCTGACATTATTTGCTGTTGCTGTCATTGCATTCAAGAGGTTACGTGGGAGGGAGAGAGCAACAATTCTTAAAAAATTAAAGAAAACAATGATAAAATATAAAGCAATATATAAAAAATTAATATTTAATGTAATTAAATATTTGATTATTCAAATCAATTTGAATATGAACCCATTATTTTTAAATTGCCAAATCGGATATTAAATGAATTTCAAGAAATTAGTTCTTTATTTACTACATTAACTCATTCAAAAAGACAAGTAATACAACCCCACTGCATATGCTATTCATAAAACAGTTTCTATGACAAGAATAAAATATTGTCACTTCTACAATTCTTCATTCTCTGTTACAAAACCGAATATGTGCACAAGAATTTAAGATTATGAAAAGGATAAATAAAAAATTGAGTAGAAGAATGAAATTGTAATATCTATTTTTTTTTTTTACATTAACAGCTTGCCTTTAAGCTATTTGTAGTAGCTTAACAATGTGTATACACAAATTTACTACTTATGGATAACAAGCTTCTGCAAGAAATAATTACTTTGCTATTATATTGCCAGGGGAAGCATATCATTTTGGAATTGGAAAAATAATAGCAATACAAAGCATGTTTTTATATATTTTTCTACATTTTTGAGAAAGAAGTATCATAAAAAAATCCTTTCAAAATAGAGTTCTTAATGAGAATAAAAGTTAGTCTTAGTTTCATAGAATCATACACCCTGAAATTGCTATACACTAGCAATATTCTTTTGGAAATAAGGAAAGAAAGTTGCATGATAAATATAGCAACAGGAAGACTAAGGAACATGTGTTCTAACACATCATAATAGAGGTTAGCTAGTAAAAAAAACAAAAAAAAGAAAAACATTTTTATAAACTGCCAGTTAATAAAATGAGATCACTAAATTGGCATTTCCATTAGTTCACCAAGAAAAGAGGATACTGTAACTATATAGCCAATGTATGTGCCCTTAGTGAATGTTTCCTTTTCAATACATGAAAATAATGTTGATATATAGAAGACCTACTGTGCAGCCCATAATAGTTTACCATTTCTTAAAGTGATTATTCACCCATAGGGCTCTTTCACACGAGCGGATGCCAACGTAATTTATAATGCTCCGTGCTTCTCTGTGATCTTTTTACTACAAAATCACAGAGACAATTTTATCTCACTGTGATTTTGGAGTGATAAGATCACAGAGAGGCACTGAGCATTATCAATCATGTTATTGCTCTGTATCTCAGCTCTACGCAACAGGGCTTGGCTGTCTTTCACTCAGCGGATTACCTGCACGGCATCCGCTCGTGTGAAAGAGCCCTTCTTCAGAATTTTCACTCTTTCTTAACCCAAATAGATCCATAATTCAGTGGCATATATGTGTCACAGTGATATATATATATATATATATATATATATCTTTGTAGAGTTAAAGGATAAAATGACTAGTAATTAGCGGGAGGTGCCATATTCGATTTCGACGAAATTCGCGAATATTCTCTAGAATTCTAGTATTCGTCTCATATTCGTCGAAATTGAATATTCATAATTAATCTAGTTATCGCGATTAATATGCGATTTAAATAATCGCATATTGCGATTTTAACTTAAGGCAACTTTCCTATTGGTTTAATATCTAGAATTAGCGAAGATGGCGGATATGATAAATGTATTCGTCATATTCCTCAAAACGAAGATAACTAAATATTCTCCATCTTCGTTTTAGCTCCATATTTGTCAACTTTGCTAATTCTAGCAATCAAATAGGAAAGTTGACTAGAGACAGCTAAGTTTTTAATTCGCTATGCGAAAATATTACTTAGCTTTATATTAAAATAAATAGAATAATTATAATACTTGATAATTATTATAATTATTCTATTTATTTTTTAAAAAAAAGCAAAGTAATATAATCGCATAGCGAATTAAACACAGCTGTCTGTTTAGCCAACTTTCCTATTGATGATTGCTAGAATTAGCGAAGTTGACGAATATGGAGCTAAAACGAAGATGGAGAATATTAAGTTATATTCGTTTTGAGGAATATGACGAATACATTCGTCATATTCGTCATCTTCGCTAATTCTACCAAGCCAACCATAGTAAACCAGGTCTAAGTTGAAATCGCAATGCGATTACTTCAAGTTATATTAATTGCATTGCGATTTCAACTTAGAGCTGTGTTTCTAATGGGTCAGCTTGCTAGAATTAACGAAGTTAACGAATATGGAATATAGCAGTGCTAAGTTGAAATTGCAATGCGACTAATATAACTTGAAGTAATCGCATTGCGATTTCAACTTAATTCTCACATCCGACAGTACATTTTAGTATATAGTCATTCCCATGGTGATGGGGACGCTCCATGAGCTTGGAAGTCGGCAGAAGCGGCAACAGGCACTGACTGGAGCAGCCAGGAAGCCAGGAATCCTCAGGACACGTAAGAACGACTTTTGGGAAGTGGGAAAGAAAAAAATATAACAATAAAATTTTTTTTTTTTTTGAAATAGCGAATTTATAGTGCTATATTCGAGATATTTGCGAATTTGCGAAGTGCCGATATTCTCTAAAAAAATTTGCTATTCGAATATTCATGCTCAACACTAAAAATGACTGACTGCAGCCACCACTGGAGGGAGCATACTCTTTATAGATTGAATTCAATAATCTAACAGCATTTAGTAAGCTCCTAAACTCCCCTTTGAGGCAGCTGCAAGCAACCAAAAACATATATTTTTGTTGGTAATATGAAGCGCTGTATCTATAAAGTTAAGCTCCAACCCTAATCAAGATATAAGAAATGAATCAGCACAGAATATTGGACCTAAAATATGGTTACAAAGTAAGCATTTGCTTAATGGACAAGTTCCCACAGGAGGGGTTAACTGAGAAAATATTATGAACTACATATGCTTTTTTATGGTTCTTCAGTTTGCAAATTATTTTCTATAAATGTTTTTAAAAAAGTTTGCATTTCCAAATTAGAATGTCAAAACCATCTTGCTAAATTTACATATGGTCGTGCACTGTAACATTGTGCCACTCATCAGCTATGTACTGTTTTTGCTGTTGATATGACTGTTATTGTGACAGTATGAAAAGCACACAAATATAGAATTACATAGCTTCTGTAAGATAAACTAACAAAGATGAATCATATATATATATTTTTAAATCAGTTTATAAGCTTTGATGCTTCCAGCTTTATGTCTATCAAAACAACTTGTATTGTTACTTTATAATTTGCATCTTGGGCTTGTTACCATATTCATTTTACGAATTTATGAATTTAAAGGAATACATCACTGTTTTAAATGGTGTTTTGTGTGTTGTCTAGCTATAAGTACACTGGGAGGAATTTATCATACTCTTTGTGACTTTTTGGCTTATTTTCATAAACATTTAGCTAAGATATGCATGTATACACCAGTCACTCATTTTTGGAAAAGTGGTTGGCAAAATGAGTGTGGTTGGTTGTGTTATTTAGTTTTACTCCACATTTATTAAATCTGACTTTTTAAAGTCACAAAATTGTCTCAAACTTTCTCCAATATCCAAAGACGTCTCTCCCAAGAAGGTGATTTAAAACAATGCTTCCAAGACATTGCACTAAGTCAGCCAGAATCCTATCCCGTACTGACAAGGGGCAAGCAGAGCTGTCCACAGATAAATATCTGGCCAGGCTACATTACCCTGTCAAATTTCAAGGCCTTTTGGAAAGTCGGATCTTGACTCATTGGGAGCTACTTCCAATAGGTAGCATGGGTGAGTTAGTTCTCTTTAGAAATGAGTGAAGTTTTAAAATATTTGATTTGGCAGCATAGTTGAAGTTCACCAAGAAAATTGATTTGTTACAAATTAATTTGTCATTAATTGTTATAAACCAGGTATACCCAGGCCACTCTGCCTATTCATATTCTTATTCACACTTGCTGGCCCAATCTCGGTGCGAAGGCTTGGAAGGTAACCCTTTCCACAACAGGGATGACCATACTCAAATGTGGATCTCTCCATAAGGTCTGGGATCCCTCATTACTATGAACCTAGTGGTATTTTGCTTTTAAGATTATTTGGATTAAGACAAGAAGGCAGAGCATGGTGGATGGATAAACCATGGCCGCTGGATTTTGAAGCAACCTTGTCGTTAGAGCATGAGCGCTTTCCATATCTCTCCCTATGCTCCGCTCACAGGACAATGGCAAGATGCGTTCTCGAGTTCCCTTTATTGGGAGATACCTCTTTGCATATTTACCATAGAACATTGCCATTAAATCTCCATACAGGACTGGTCTCTTCAAGGCAATCAGGCACCCTACCTTAGAATCCTACTTCATAAAATGGATGACATAGACAGTGGAGTAGCATCTCAAGATAGAAGTTTTAGTGTAAATCATATATAGCATCTCTCTGCTGCACTATACCAAACATCTGACTAAACGTGTCATAATAAAAACACACATATACAATATACAGTTACAGGAAACAACATATTTCTTTACTAGATTCATATAGACATACAGTACATTAAAAATGGACCCTCAGGACACAGGAATAGACAATGTCTCACTTAAAGGGGTTGTCCGAGTTATGAAAAAAAAATATAGCACTGAAAATCTGATGGGCAGCTATATATGACTAAGCTAAGCAAGTTTTAGGCAAAAAAAATATATATTTCCTAATTTGCCTGGTTCTTTTCTAGATCTTGTTTACATGCAATAACAACAATCTCTGCCCCTCCCCCTGCTCTGCTGAGGGAATGATACAAGAGCTTCCCTGAGAGCTGGGACAACTGAAGCATGTTGTATGTGTAGAACTACAAGTCCTAGCTCTATAATGACACTGCTAATACACACAGGATTTTCCCCCTACCTTATGCTCTCTCTAGTCTGTCAGCTCCTGTTCTGAGCATTGTCTCCTCACTGCCTGCAGCTACCCAGCCTGTGCAGCTGAAGGGGTTAAGAATCCTAGGAGAGAGCAGACAGCCCGACAGTGAAGGGGGGCATGGCCAGCACAGTGACACCTCTTTACAGGCTTGTGCAACAAACTTTATCAGAGCAGGGAGAGAAGCTGACATCACAGGTTATGTGACCCTCAGTCAAATCTGATAAACCAGGCACTCCAGATAAAGTGAGTTAATTGTAAAGTTGTTATATTTGCCTAGTAAGGAACATAGAAAGAACAAGAAAATAACTCGGAAAACCCCATTAAGCTTAAATATTATAATTTATCTCAGCTAATGGTTTCTATATTTTTTACATATTTTACCCAACCCTAGGATCATCCATTTAGTAAAAGAAAAAAGTGGACTGCTATTTAGTTTTATGAGATAAAGATTCAGTATGGCCTTCTCATTTAAAGGAAAATATAAACTATATTTCTTCTGCCAATTAAAACCTATTTCTATTCTATTTATATGTAGGTTTATAGGGATAGCCCTTTGCCTGAGCTGTTGTAAACAGCATTTTGAGATATACTTTACAGCAGACACATGGGCCATAGACACAATAAACAGGACTTGTAACGTGTAAAAAGGTAACTGTACAATGAGTAAATAAGCTTTAACAATCACCTATTCTAAATAAAAGATCATATGATATATATACTGTGTTGTTATTGAAATGAGTGCTGAAAAACTATATGTACAGAACAGGAAGTGTCAACATATTAATAGAGATAAGCATAAGTTTTGAAAAATTTGATTCGGCCGATTCGCCGAATTTCATCAAGAAATTCATGTTTTTTCCAAATTACAGATGTATTATATAGGTTATCTTGTGACAATAACCATTGAAATCCATTGACAAGTTCGTTATCTTTTTCTTGCCATTATATACTTAATGCGTTAACAATCAAGCTCGGCTGCATCTGTAATTCGTTACGAATCGCGATAAATCAGGTATACCCAGGCCACTCTGCCTAATCATATTGATTCCACTTAGTGGCCTAATCTCAGTGTGAGAGCTTGGAACTTAAACTGAAGGAGAGTATCGCCATGTGCATTACATTCTAGTGCAGCCACAATTATTGTTATTCCATTCTGTAGGTACTGTGCCATCAATGTTACAAGAAGGTGCAATTTCTTGACGTCTACATCACTGTGCAGTGCAACAAGATTCATAGCTAGTCTCTTCTGTTAAACAAAATTAAATTTATAGTAAAACAGAAACTGTGGGTGCCCCTACAGGACATGTGTCCGAATGGCTCCTTAGAGGAACAAAATAAAATAAATAGTGGCCCTATGACAGAGTGGGGAGGGTGGCAGCAGCAGTACCTGTGACAATAGTGGCTACAGGACAGAGTGGGGAGAGTGGTAACGGTAGCAGTAACAGTGACAATAGTGGCCCCATAACAGAGTGGGGATAGTGGCCAACAGCAGTGGCAGTAACAGGGATAATAACTGTCCCCATAACAGAGTGCGGAAGGGGGCCAACAGCAGTGGCAGTAACAGGGACAATAGAGGGCCCATGACAGTGGAGAGGGGGGAAGCATTGACAATGACAATAGTCAACCCATGACAGAGTGGGATGGGTGGGGCAGCAGTAGTGTCCCCATGACAGAGTGGGGAGGGGGGTCAACAGCAGTGGCATTCAGAACTAGATGGTGGCAGATCACAGTGGTAGCAAAACCCAACAACAGCAGTGTGTTCGCAACGTCCATTGGCATACATAGCCTTTTAAAAATGTAACATTTACATATCAGTTGGCCAAGAAGCACCATTGTAGAAAAGACAGTAGAGGCAGCAGGTGGGTGGCATCAGGAGGGTGGAAGAATCAGAATAGTGGCCAGAAGTAACGGCCCATTTTGCAGAAAATTTGTGTGTGGCAGCACACTACAATATAATTATTAGTGGCAGAATGTCTATTCTGTTGCATCAGGCACCAGTGTGTGGAAATCCTGCTTGATACATGTCTGACTCATCTTTATGAACATTAGTCTCACAACATTTTGGGAGGAAAAGCGACTTCTATTAGGTGTAGCTATGTTCCCCTGCTGAACAGAAAACCCGCTTTGAATGTCACACTACTTGCCGGGGAGAGAACCATGTCCATGGCAAACTCATCCAGGGTATCTTGGATTAGGGGTGCCATGGTGCAGTCCAAGTTTTTCACCACATGCTGGTTGAGGTTCTCCTGCATGTCCTGCTGCTGGGTTGTTTCTTCAGTAGGCGGCTTAAGAAAACTGCTCATCATAGGCTCCAGACTAAGGTTGCTGCATGTGGAGCTGATGCTGCACCTGCCCCCTACCACCAGTCATGGTAGTTTTGCATGATTGCAGAGGATCCCCCCTGTCAAACCTTTCTGAGGACAGGTGACAGCAGACAAAGGGTGTGACCAACTCACTACACAGCATGTCAATTTAGTAGTCAATTTTTGCATCCCTCTCAGAAAGTCTACAAAATGCCCCCATTTTTGACAGGTAGCGAGAGTCTAACAATGTGTATAACCAGTAGCCATCACTCTGCTGATTCCTGACAATGCAACTGTCACTACGCAAACAAGAAAGCAAGCAGGCATACAAACATTTGCATAAGGGACTTAGAGGGCCTCCCTGCCTCCATTTCTACTGCAAACTACCACAGACAGTCTTGGTCATCTGCGTCATCTTCATCGTCACCCTCCAGCTCCTCATGCTCTTTCCGCTTCTCTTGGGCATCACTTGGGGAGATAAACCACCTAGTTGTGTATAAAGTTCCTGGGCATTTATGTCCATATCCTCTGCCAGTTGAACCTTCTTAGGGCTCCGATGGCCATAAAATGTAGATGCCATGTCTATTGTCCCCTCGCCAATCAGATTTGTCAGCATCCCCTCCAGGATGTGAAGGAGTGGAATGACATCATTCATTTTGTAGTTCTGCCGATTAAGTTCCCTGTCAGCAATGCAGAGCAGGGGTTTTTCACTGGCAAAACTGGATTAATGTCACCCACCAATGGAACAGATGATTTTTAGAAATTTAGGTTCCTGTCACCTATGCAGAGCAGTGGTTTATTCACGCAAAAACTGGGTTAATGTCACCCAAGAATGAAACAGACGATTTTTCGAAATATAGGTCCCTGTCACCTATGCAGAGCAGGGGTTTGTATACGGCAAAACTGGGTTAATGTCACCAACCAATTGAACAGACGATTTTTTGAAATTTAGATCCCTGTCACCTATGCACAGCAGGGGTTTGTATACGGCAAAACTGGGTTAATGTAACCCACCAATGAACAGACGATTTTTAGAAATTTAGATCCCTGTCACCAATGCAGAGCAGGGGTTTGTATACAGCAAAAATGGTTCAATGTCAACCACCAATTTAATAGACCAATTGTAGGAATTTATTTCCCTGTCATTTATGCAGAGCAGGGTTTTTTGATGGCAAAAATGGGTTTATGTAACCCAACAATGTAACAGACAAATTTTTGAAACTTATTGCCCTGTCTGCTATGTAGAGCAGATGTATAAAACAGCCAAAAATGGGTTAATGTCACCCAACAATGTAACAGACGAATTTTTGAAAATTATTGCCTTGTCTGCTATGTAGAGCATGGCTTTAAAACAGCCAAAAATGGGTTAATGTTACCCAACAATGGAACAGACGAATTTTTGAAAATTATTACCCTGTGTGCTATGAAGTGCAGGGGTATAAAACACCAAAAAATGGGTTAATGTCACCCAACAATGGAACAGATGAATTTTTTAAAATTATTGCCCTGTCTGCTATGCCCAAAAAAGGTGTTTTTTTTTATACACAATGAAACAGATGGATTTATGTGCATTTCTTTCACTGTCAGAAATGCAGCGCAGGCTGCAAATGTACTATCTAGCACAAAAAGTGTGTTTTTTCAAACAATATAACATATAATATAGCAGTATTTAACGGTTTAATTGGACTGTCAGAAATGCAGAGAAGGCCGCAAATCTGCTATCTAGTGCAAATTCAAACAACAATGTACTTGCAGTATTTAACGGTTTTATTGGACTGTCAGAAATGCCACACAGGCCAAAAAATGTACTTTCCCAACTGTACTTTCCCAAATGTAATGTAATTTCCCAACTGACAATGTAACAGCAGTATTTACTGGTTTTATTTGACTGTCAGATATGCAGTGGCGGTGTCAGAAAGAGGAAAAATCACTTTAGGTCACACAAATATGTCGCTGACTAATGTAATTGAATTATTTTCACTGCCAGGTATGCACTGCAGGGCGCAGGGGTACTTGACCGCCAAAAAAAGATGGATTTAATGAATAGGTTTTCCCTGTCAGATATTCCGCACAGGGGTAGATCACAGAAAAAAGTCACAGACGGATTAACTATTAACTATTTAAATATTAATTATTTTCCCTTCCCCTGGCACATATGCAGTGCAGGTGCACTACACTTACACAAAATGACCGCTGACACCCACCTCACTAACAGACGGATAAACTTATTTTTCTGTGTCAGTGGGCTCATTGGTAAACAAATGTAG